>NW_023612059.1:0-67797 GCF_013339725.1 Rhipicephalus microplus | reverse complement strand
TGCCCTCGCATTACCTTTCCTTCTCCGTGAGTTTGTCTAACGACGAGAACGCCGCGCCTGGTCCTGGCGGCGAGCTCCGAAGTGACGCGCCAGAGGCCGCCAGCGAGTGAGTTGGTTTCGCCGAAACGGGAGCGCGTGCGACACGCGCGCAACGCGTTCTGCAGTCGCTGCGGCGAACTTCGGCGCCATGTCGTCAGCTTGGCGTGCTAAAACGAGACGCTCGCTGTGCGACGCTGCCTTTCCGCGACGGAAGCAGCAGCCCCATGGAAACATCGCCGAGGTCCGAAGTATTGTGTTGTGGGCTGCCACAACAATGCAGAAAATACCATGGGAGGCACTCCACGTGTAAACCTGTATCAGTTTCTCATCTAGTCACAGCCGGTGAACACAGCCACAAATTCGCGAAAAATAGAGCAAGCATGACACGAGAGCCAAAAAAAAAAGCGAGCTCTTCAACTGCTATCGCTGTGGTTAACCTTAGCTTGCTGCTTCGCGGCGACGTCAGCGGGTCATGCGTGGCACGGAGGACATGACCTAAATACTTCTGAGACATTTTAATACGATGATCTTCTACCTTCTGTTTTTATTTGTTTTTCAGCACGCCGCAAACGTTTGCACATGACAGTACACGGCTTCTACTGCTAGATACCAAATCAAAACAACAATTATATGGTTCCCATAAACGTTGACACAGTACATCGATAGAGTACGCGGCTTCAAGTCGGCAGAATGAGACTTTGCTCCAGGCATACGTTGTACACGTTATTATCATGGAGGACCCAAGAAATGCATTTCACTGTGACTCGGACGTCCTCGGCTTCAGTCGTCTGCTCCACATCATAAACTTGACTTACGAGCTTTACTCCTTCAGTTCTATTCGCTTCTCGGCAGTGCTTGTCCAGCTCAGAGATCTTTGTGAAGCCGCACTGCAGGTGGTACATTCTGAGGTGACTCCAACATAGCGCGCAAGCACGTAAGCGCTCGGCAGCGCATTGGAACGAAGGGAAAACACGCCATCAACATCCGCAATTTCTACTTTTCTACCAAAGCTGGCGCATTCGATGGATATCTTGATATGGCTGTACCCATTATATCGGGGAGTGGCTAACGCTATCCAGCCGTAATACTCAGCGAACCAACGACTACATGTATCTTTTCTTTACTTTAAATAGTGAAGTTGAGGACTGGTAGTTTGCAGTAAAGAATTCAATTTTCACTGTGCCTTGATTTCAGCCACCAATCTGATCACCTCTTTCAAGTTATTTCTACCGGCTTAAAATTTCTTTCGCCCTCGCTGTTCCAAAACCCCAGTGCTTTGAAGAAATCTGCGCAATTATCCTCAACTATAGGGTGAAGCCCTCTACAGAACATTATCAGGTGTTCGGCAGTTTCCTCCTCCTCTCCACACGCACTGCATACCGTGTCTACCCCTTCGTATTTGGCTCGAAAAGTCTTGGTTCGCAATACTCCCGTCCTGGCCTCAAACGGTAGAAAAATACCCCGACTATTATTATTTACCCTTTCCTTGGCAATATCCGGCTTAAAAGTTTGATAGCTCTTCAGTGCGGACTTTTTAATCATGCCGATTCTTCACATACCGGTCTTCGTTTTCTTCACCTTCTTCTTAAATGATAGTTCGTTTTGGTTTAGCCCGTGCTCATTTCTAAGTACTTACCCTTCAATTTTCTGGTTCGCTTCCTCTATTTTGTGTCGACGTTCCTCATGAAGAAGTAGCTGAAAACCTTCAAAGCCCAACGCTCCTCCCCCATTTCTCTCAATCGCTTCTCAAATTTTGTTTTGATGCTAGCTTCCCTGCCCTTAAATGATGTCCATTCCATATCATTTTGTACTCTCTTATTTGGTGTATTGCCGTGAGCTCCTAAAACAAGCCTACCTATTCCACAACGGTTAATTTCTAATCTTGCTTGAACTGCCGATATCATGCACAAGACCCTATTGCCTAACGTCAGACCAGGAACCATGACCCCTTTCCATATTTCTCTCACAAAATTACACCTATTTAATTCCACAGTGCCCTATTTTTCATCGCCGCTGAATTCCTGTTACCTTTAGTCGTTACGTATATTTCGTGAGTCCCTTAGATACTTAGTCCCATTGCTTTATATATATACGCCTAGGTATTGGTATTTATCTGTTATCTCTAGCCTGACCTCCTCTATCCTAAGCTCACTACCTTCATTATCATTAAAATTTGTGACTGTTGATTTTTTCTTGCTGAATCTGAAATCTAACCTATCTCCCTCAATACCACAGATGTCCATCAATCCCTGCAATTATTCCTTGTTGTCGGCCATTGGCACTATATCATCTGCGTACATCAATCAAGTTTTCTTTGACGAAATGGAGGCTGAAGCCAAGTTCACTCCCCTCTAATTTGGCCTTTTATTCTTCAAGGTACATCATGAATAACAAGGTTGACGGAGGACACACCTGCCTAAGCCCCCGATTTTATCTCTGTGGGCTTGGATACCTGTTTTTCCCATTCTAAACTACCTTGTTATTTTCATAAATATTCTTCAAAAGATTAGTGACTCTATCTTCCACACCTAGTGTGTCGTGTCTTCCCCACAAGTCCTCTTGAAACACGCTACGTTACGCTTCCTTGATATCCAAAAATGCTACCCACAGGGGCCTGTGTTTTTTTCTGCTATTTCGATGCACTGCGTCAGTGAGAACAGATTGTCTTGCAACCTCCTGTGTTTCCGAAACACATTCTGGAGTTTCCTTAGCACCCCATCATCCTCAATCCATGCCTGCCGTTTTTCCTTTATAATCTGCATCGGCAGCCTGTAGACTACTGATGTCATTGTTAAAGAACGGTAGTTGTTTATGTCCGCTTTGTCCGCCCTTCCTTAATAGATCATGCTCATCCTGCTGAATTTCCATTCCTCGTGGACTTCACTATTGATTATTGTTTTCCTCGCTGTCTCTCTCAAAGTCTGCTAAAAATGGGGTCCCGGTGCCTTTATCAGCGTAATTGGGAGGCCATCCGGGCCTGTTGATGCAGTACTAGGAACCCTCTTCTGAGCCCTTCCCACTGTAGTTGTGAAAATGGAGCCACTGCACCTCTTGATTTATTCCTGTCTATGAAGATGCAAAGGGCACTTATTTGTTGAATTTTTCCTGTCACCCTTGTTCTTATATGTTCAATTGCGTCGTCCCCTTCGAGCCTAGCACCTTGAGCTGTGGTTATATACCTCTGTTCTAGGCTTTTCTCATTTCTTAGGGTGTTTAGATGGTTCCAAAACTTTGCAGCTGCCTTTCTATCCTTTTTATGTACTTCTACCAGGCACTGAGCTCCCTGTCTTCTCATGTTTTTCATTTATCAGAAGGGGTGCTTCCGTTCTACAGCTCAGAAAGAAGAGCCTTTTTCTTTCAACATCATCTGTCTGTTCACCCCGCTTCTTAGCACGTCTGTGTTCCCTAGAAGCTTCTTGACGTTTTGCTATGGCTCTCTTAACTTCCTCATTTTACCAACTCATGGGGTTGTGTCTCCTTTTTCGGGGTGACTTGTCGAGTGCCTTAGCAAGCTCTATCTCAAACAGTTCAATTAGATTCGTGTACGTCCACATTGTTTTATTGCCCTCAGCGATTTATTTCTCAATTTGTTTAGTAGCTATTTCCGTTTGCATTTCTCAATAAAAATTCCCCTGTAGTTGCTCATCCTGTCTCCTTCCCACTTTAATTGCTGTTGCAAAACTAAGCTTGATACGTTTGTGATCGCTACCCAGACTTCTGGAGCCACGTTCATCTATGTGCATTCCCCTGAGCCTACCATACATTCTATGTGAAATCACTGCATAATCTATCGTTGACTTCAGCCTTCCTGACTCCCATGTTATTTGCCGGTCACACGTCTCAGTAGTATTGAAAATGATCAAATCATGCCTTTCACTCATATCGTTGATCATGTTCCCGGTTGGGTCAGTAACTATCTATATCTTCTATGTGCGCATTCATATCTCCTAGTATAATTATCTCCCACTCGTCTCCTAATCCCTCAATGTATTTGTTATACATTCTACTATGGCATGGTTTGCCTCTCTAGCCTTTGCTCCTGTCCACAAGTACACCAAACCAAGGAGTTCCATCTGCCCAGCTACTTTCCCTTTTAAACATAAATGTTCCGTGCATCCATGCTTGACTCTGCCAACACATACGCTTATGTATAAATGCCCCAATGATAAATGCCACAATGCCACAATGTATAAATGCCACAATATAGCATATGTGTGATTTAGCTCGGCCCTTGTGCTTACGTCGATTTCTCCCTCCACGGACCCCACGTGGCTTGAATATTGGAGTTCCTTTAGAATTGTCTTTGGCCTCCCGGAGTCGCAGCGCCACCATATTTTGCTTTGGCTTCCTAAAGCAACAGCTTCGGGAACGTGCGCTTATCTTTACCAAGACCAACCGAAGCATGTGGTGCGAGGGAGTGTAGGAGAGGGTAGGTGCACTTAAAGCCCCTTGAACGTTTAGGGGCTTTAGGTGCACTGCTTCGTCGCTCCTTCTCTTGCCGTTCGCTCTCGCTCCTCCCTGCACCCCACTTTCCCGTCCACTCGCGCCTCAATCTCGACTGTTCGCTGGCGGGATGCCCCTCATGAACGTCCGGAAATGTGTGCTCGAGGCGTTGCTGTTAAGAGCCACGGCCGTAACGGGAACGTTGTTTGTTTTGTTCACTTCATAGTATATTAAAGACGAAGCATTTCTTAGCGAGACTTGAGCGTGTCTATCTATCTATCTATCTATCTATCTATCTATCTATCTATCTATCTATCTATCTATCTATCGATCGATTGATCGATCTATCTATCTATCTGTCTATTAAGCTCTCCTGGCCGTTTCAATAATGGTATCAATACCAAACTTCGTATGGCACAAAATGACTGCATCAATTATATGTTTGGCTAGTCATAACATGAAAACCATGATGTTTGTCATGAATGTCGTGATTTACATTCATAGGCCAGCAGTTCATGTGGTGGTTTCGTACACATGGCATGTTGCAAAACTGGTATGGTATGAAATGATTGCTTGGCGAACACAAGCGATAGGCCCTAACATGAACCATTAAATGCTTCTCATGTAACAACTTGACTACATGCCACGCACATAAAGCTCTCGCAGCTGTTTCTCTTGCGTCACATATACAAAATTCCTTAACAATGTACGTGAACGGATAACGAAGGTATGTGACTGGTGCAAACAAGATAATCATGAGATGCATGTCATGTAACAGCATTACTAGATGTCACACTCATGATGTGCTGGTGGTCGTTTCGCTAGCTTCACTTATACCAAATTTGGTATTGCGGAACGTTAATGGATGATGAAGGTGGGATACTGGTGCAAACATTATAAACTTGAGATGCTTGTCATGTAACAACGTGACTACATGCTACGCTCATGATGTGCTCGTGGCCATTTCACTAGCTTCACATGTACCAAGCTCCGTATTACGTGATGCGAACGGAAGACTTAGGTAAATGACACATGCAAATATGATAATAACGACATGCGTGTCATGTATCAACAAGACTACATGCCACACTCATGATGCGCTTGCAGCTGTTTCGCTAGCTTCACATATGCCAAATTTGGTATTGCGTGACGTCAATGAACGACGAAGGTGTGTGACTGGCGCAAACATGTTAATCATGTGATGCGTGTCACGTGTGAACAATAACTACATGTCACAGTCAAGGCGCATATACGTTTCGACGTGACGCGGTGTGCGTGCTTACCGGCGTTCATTTCGCCTCGTCACGCCGGCGTTGCCACGCTAGGCGCCGGTCTTTGCCATATATTGGTTCGAACGCACCGCGCTGCGTTGCTTTGACGCATGCGCGTTTCAGCGCGTCCGGCGTCCCTCCATCACGAAAAGAGGAAGACGCAATGTTGTATGGGTAACGCGTTGCGCCAGTTGCTGTCAGGTTGCGCCGACGGACGCTGGTCGCGTCTGGCGTAAGACCATACAGTGCTCACGTTTCGCTAACGTAGCATCGCTGTGCCCAGCATGCGCGCGTGCCGACGCTACATTGGAGTATAATGGGCTCTTCATGATGCGTTTGCGGCCGTTTCGCCAGCTCCATATATAACAAGTTTGGTGTAACTTGACGCCAATGAATGACGAAATATCTGACTGGTGCAAACATGATAATCCTGACACGCGTGTCATGTCACAACATGACAACATACAACGCTAACGTGCTCGCGGCCGTTTCACTAGCTCCACATATACTAAATTTGGTATCACTTGACATGAATAGATGACGAAAGTAAGCGACACATACAAACACGATAGTCATGACACGGCAGTCATGTACGGCATCAATTACCTCCCCCACGTAAAGTAGTGCTGAATGTAAACTGACATAACAACATTTCTCATTCGTGCTTCACATATCATCTATTCCCACTGTACGTGGGATCTGCCAATTTTTTATGGTCAGAAGCACTTAGCTGCCGCGTTTAAGTAACTGATAGGGGGCAGTGTGCACTTTCTACAAGGTGCAAATATAGCAGACGACTTTAGATGCACCCAGCTAATGAACATGCAGCAGAATAAGTGGAGATTCTGTGAAAAGTGTTAGTAGTTATTACTCGGCTGATATGAAAAACATTCACTCAAGCAAGTGGAATGGAAGGGAAAAACTTTATTAAAAAAAAGAAACCCTGCAGGGTTACCGGCCCGGGCTAAGGCCACCCCGACGTTTTGTGCGGGGAGACGTAGCCTTTCCACCGCTGTCCGGGCCCGCTGGATTGCCCACAGTTGGTCGTGCAGATCTGAACTAGTCAGCGCACGTAGCCAACGCTCCTCGAGAAGGTCCAGTTTTATATTTTCTTCTCGGTATATTACTTTACCTGTGTACATTGCCATAGAATATGTGCCATATGTGCGTGTTCGTGCTTACAGAGGGTACAGCTTGTTTGTGGGTATTGTCTGCAATTTACTCTGTTCAGGTGTACTGGATTTGAAAAGGTTCTGGATTGCAATCTTCACCAATCTGTTTCTTGAGATCTGTCTAGCTGTTTGTGTGGTGGCGAATATTCTTCTCGTTGTCACTTATAATGTGTCAATATGTCATGATACGTGACCAGTCTGTCTCTGTCGTCTTGTAACGCATGTTCATTATTGTCATCACCTCCATCGTCCCCATCATCTCCACCGGAGTCGTCCCCCCTTCTGTGGTCAGTGCGGGGGGCCGGGCCGTCACTGACCGAGCCGTGGTGGGTTAGTTCTCGCACGGTTCGGTGGGCATTCTCGTTGAGATTATCAGGGATGGTCGTGTCTTCAATGTTTAATTCCCCTATTTGCGTCGGGATCCACTTTAGTTATTTGGGTAGAATTTTGCCGTTCCGGAAGACTGCTCTGTGGTTCAGAATTTTGGCTGCTTCGGTGGAGACCCAACCCTTGGCGAAATTCCTAATGGCCATCTTGAAGTCACTGATTATTAATCTGTCGTGTTTTCGACCATTGACTATGGCCACTGCAATTGCCATTTCTTCCGCTGCCTCCGACGATCTGGTCCTTACGGAGCCCACGGTCAAGGTCTCCCCTTTTGTGTCTATGACCGCCTTTGCGAAGAAGGAGCCATGCAGAACCGTATTACTGTTATTATTATTTCGGGAATACCGGGCGGCGTCTACAAAAAGCAAACGCTCCCCGTGCCGTGGTTTTTAAGGATCATTTTCGTGCGGCATTTTCCCCTTTCAACGTTGCGTGCAGTGTGCATATTTTTGGGGATATTTTCCGTAGTTATCGCTGACCGGACGTCCGGGTTAATCTGCGTCTTGGGACCTTTCATTTCGTGTTAATTAACTGATATCTTTTCCATAATTTTTCTACCCGCCATGGTTCCAGACAATCGTTCGAGTTGCGCTATCATTTGTGCTTCAGCGATCTCGTCTAGCGTGTTATGTACTCCTAGTTGTAGCAGCCTTTCGTTCTTTGTGTATTGCGGTAGACTTAGCGCAGCTCTGTATGCTTTTGTAATCAACGCGTCGACTTTGTCCTTCTCGGCTTTGTTCCAGTGGACGAACCCCGCTACGTACGCGACATGACTGATGGCGAAGGCCTGGACGAGTCGTACAACGTTTCTTTCTTTAATGCTCCTTCTTTTATTGGATACTCTTTGTATTAACCTAATAACTGCCATGACTTTCTTTTCCTAGTGCGTTATAGTTTCCCTATTGGTTTCCCTGGCTTCGATCCAGAGACCCAGGACTCTGATCTTCTGATCCAAGGGTATCGCCGTGCCATTTCTGATGGTTATCCTGATTCTTTTGTGGTTTTCTGCTATGTTTCTGCAATGTATGCCTAGTTTTTGGGGTGGTATAGTAGCAGTTCTGATTTGCCCGGTGAGCATTCCAATCCGCTGCCATCCAGATGACTCTCGACTGCATCCACCGCATCTTGAAGTCTATTCTTCATCTCGCCTTCACTGGTGTCTTGCGTGGTCCAAATCGTAATGTCGTCTGCATAAAGTGTGTGATTGATGCCTTCGATTCACTCTAATTTTTCTGATAATCCAATCATGAGGAGGTTAAACAGCATCAATGACACGACGGACCCTTGCGGTGTGCCAGCGCAGCCCATATCCACTTGGATGCTCTCTTCCTTGTCCGGTCTAACCGTGGCAGTTTTTCTCGTAAGAAAATTTCTGATGTGCTTGTACGTGCGCTCTCCTAGACCGAGTTGCGCAATTCGTTTTAGAATGGCTGCGTGCTCGGCCATGTCGAAGGCCTTCCTGAGATCTAGCCCGATTAGAGCCCTCACGCCTTGTCCAATGGGGTCTATTACTTGCTCCTTTAGTTGTATCATGGCATCTTGTGTGGAGAGGCGTCTTCTGAAGCCGATCTTGTTGCTGCGGTATACGTTCTTAGACTCAAGGTAGCGGTTCACCATGTTCAGGCAAGCATGCTCCATTACTTTACCGACGAAAGAAGTGAGGGAGATGGGTCGCATGTTCTGGACTTCTAAGGATTTACCCGGCTTAGGAATGAGGATCACATCGGATTTCTTCCATTCGTCGGGTATCTCCCCGTTTTGCCAGCACTCGTTGATGAAGTCTGTCAAATGCCCCGCCGCGGTGGTCTAGTGGCTAAGGTACTGGGCTGCTGACCCGCAGGTCGTGGGTTCAAATCCCGGCTTCGGCGGCTGTATTTCTGATGGAAGTGGAAATGTTGTAGGCCCGTGTGCTCAGATTTGGGTGCACGTTAAAGAACCCCAGGTGGTCGAAATTTCCGGAGCCCTCCACTACGGCGTCTCTCATAATCATATGGTGGTTTTGGAACGTTAAACCCCGAAAATCAATCGATGAAGTCTGTCAAACGGCTCGTTCCCTGGTCGTCCAGGTTCCGGAGCATCTTGTTCGACACTTTGTCGGAACCTGGAGCTGACTTGGTCTGAATAGTCTGCAGGGCTCCCCTGATTTCTCGCTGTGAAAAGTCTCTGTCAAGATCTTCGTTGGGAGAGCCCGTGTGTTCCTGGTGTTCGACTGGCGGGGGCCTGCCGAGGTAGAGCTTTACGATTTCATCACCCATCTGATGGATGTTCCCTTTGTACCTGTGTCTTATCTTGGTGATTTCCGCCTTCACCGCCGTTCTGGTGGCCGACGGGTCCAGCAGGTGCTTGAGGATTTTCCATGTCTTGCCTGTGTTTATGTTGCCGTCCATGGCGTCGCTCACTTCGTCCATTCTTATGGCATAGCTCGGTATAGTGTGTTTCGATGTGCTTGTTTAGCTCGGCGAGCATTCTCCTTAGATTTAGATTGTGTTTTTGCCTAAGCAGCCGTTTCTGACAAGATTTTTCGGCTTCGACAAGGTGTGCGAGCCTGCTGTCCATCCGCATTGAGAAGATTCTGCCACACTCATCTTCCTCTTCTCGTTGAGCCAACCAGTCATCCCACTCCATTTCGATTGTGGCTTTTTTTACGTCTAGTAGAAGTACACCGCTTTATTCTTCTATGTTTTCAATGGGTCCCTTTTTTTCTCGTTTCTGCTTTTGCGAAGTTCGTCCCAATTTACGCGCCTGATTGTCCGTTTGCAATTCCTGGTAGGAGAATTGCCTAGGACGATGCTGAGGATCCTGTGATCACTTCCCAGGTCTTCAAAGGTATTTTCCCACGTGATTCGCCCTGGCGTTCTTGCAGAGGGTCAAGCCCGGCGTGGTGTCCCTGTGAGGACCTACACCGATTCTGGTGTGTGAGGCTGGCTCATTCAGAATGGCTAGTCCAGCCTTTTCGATGAGGTGGGCAAGGTTTTTTCCTTTCTTCGACGAGTGCCCATATCCCCACTCCGTGTGTGAATCGTTAAAATCTCCTCCGATAACAAGTCGGTTGTCACCTGCGATGTTAATCGTTTCGTTAATTAGTTCTTCGAAATTATGCTTCAGACCCTTTTTAGATGGGCTGCTGTGTACGTTTAAAACAAAAGTGCTGCTCTCCTTTTTTGCTACGTGGCACGACTTCTATAAGAATGTGGTTGATATCCACGACTTGTTTCGTGATGTGTGGGATAGCAACTAGCCCCTTCTTCACTAATGTGGTCACGACTATGTCTCTCCCATTTGCTTCTGTGCGTTGTTTGTGGGTGGCATACCCGGCTATTTTGGCGTGGTCGAATGTCTCCTGCAAAATGATCACGCCAGGTTTTTTTCTTTTTGTAGTGATTTTGATTAGTTGCGCCATGGATGCTTTTTTATTAGAAAAGCCACGGCAGTTCCACTGCCAGATGACGAGTTTTCTCATTTTGGTGCCACCATGTCTAAGAAATTTTCTTCGTGTAGCTCTTCGAGCCGCTTGTCGTATTTTAGTGCCAGCGCCTTACCTCTCCGCCTCACAGTCGCTAACTCGCCGACCAGGCATTTCGAACATTTTGTCGATTTTGTTCGACAGTTTGTTTATTCATTCCTCAAGGACGTCTGTTTTTTTCGTGCTAGGACGGGGAAACAAGCCGCCCACAGCAAGGGTCTCCCACGCGGAGTACGGTCTTCTACAAGACAAGGCGCGGAAAGCCAAGGCCATGACCTCTACTGCAGGGACTATGACAACCGGAGCGTCCCAGCCCGGCGATCGTCATTCATCAACCCAGGGAACCACCAACGTTTCATGGGTCATCGTTGAAGACCCGGAAACGTGGCTAGAAACATACGATCGTGTGGCCGCCCTCAACCACTGGGACTAAGTGAAAAGCTTCTGCGACGCTACTTCGTGACCATCAGGATGGTTCGACGTTCTCGGCCCCACTTGATTACGAGGTTGTCCATAGGCATCACGAACTCTCAACGACCGCCGATACGCGACCTGAAGTCATGCATGTCGCGCCGCACTCAAGCCGTTTCATGTGCGTTAAGAACTAAAACAGGTTTTGTTTTGGTATTATTGTTTCATCGTAATTTATTCATTGTACTTTCTTGCATTATTATTGTACCTTCATCTTTAGTTAAAGCCTCGGGCCGATGCCTTTTTTCAGAGGGGGCAATGCCCTCGTTCCATTTCCCAGTTTTTGTTTTCGTCCCAAAACACCACACGATTCTCAGCGCAAACCGCGCCTGCAGTTTTCGAGAAGTTCCGGACTGTAGTAGATCATTTCGATAAGATCACGCCCACTGTGCGAACGGTACAGATTGTTCTGGAACCTACGCCACGCCAGCGATAACGCGAGAACATTTGACGGCAAGAGTATAAATGCTGACGCGCTTCGGTGCTTGTCACTTGTTGAACGAAGGCGACGCTCCGTTCGCCGCTATCAGTCCGAGACTGCTATCTGCGCAAGACTGCTGCTGTAATCGGACTTTCCGTTTACTGGGCACAAGTTCGCCCAAATAAACAGTTAAATCCGAACACGAAGTCTCCTGTCTTCGGCCACGTCACGACCCCGTGACAATATTTGTCAGATAGCCTCAAGCTGGCAATTGATCCAGACAAGTTGGTCGGGGCGTTATTTATTGCTCTAACTTAAACATTCGATTCGCCTGTTCACAACATACTTCTTGCTAAATTAGATTCCATTGTATAACAGGCCAGGCACTAGAAAAACTGCGGCACATTTTAGAAGACAGAAACTATTTATTGAATCAGTATCTAACATTCACTCGCCCCCTAAAAAATTAACATTGGAGTATCACAGGGATCAATAATAAGTCCTCTCTTATTCTTAATAAATATATAGACCTTTCACAATGTTTCCAATCATCTTACTCTATGTTTACGCTGACTTATATAGACCTTTCACAATGTTTCCAATCATCTTACTCTATGTTTACGCTGACTTACACTACTAATGTCTTCTCAGATATTGACTTTAATTCATTTTTGTGTAAACTTAACAACTAAGTGTACAAACTGAGCGTCAACAAAATAAACTACAATATAATGCTACTAAATCCAAGTTTCTCAATTTATCCTCTAAGCAAAATCATTTTTCAAGATCTCCAATATTAACCCTCGCTTCAAACGCAGTCTATCATATTGATAGTGTCAGGTTTTTGGGGTAATAATAAATAAACACCTGAAATTTGAGGATCATGTTTAATTGTTAACAAAAAGAAAGCTTACGGCAGTAGAGCATTATTTAATATTCGCAATTTTTTCAATAGAGAAGCACTAATCTTTATATACTACGCTCGCATAGATAAGCATAAAAATATTGCATATCATCATAGGGAAACACGTATCCGGTTCATTTACCACCCTTGCAACACGCTCACAATCAAGCTATTGGCATCATGATACATAGCAGCTACACACCAGAAGCATCACCATTGCTCATCTCTAATAGCGTTTTTTCGGGGAGAAAACTTCAAAAATACTCACTCATCATCCTGATGCACAGATCTATTATAGAAAAGCTTACGTTCTCCATAGTCACCCAAAGCCAGTATCCTTACTCATTCTCTACCCGGTTCGCTTTCTGCAATAGCTATTTATTATCGAGAACCAGAACTAATTATGCTAAGTTAACTACTAACTCTCAGTCACACAACTGGGGCACTCATTACCATGCCAGGGTAAGACTCTCTTATTTGCACACATTGAAGTTCAACCTTCGGTCTTACATGCATTCAGCATATTCATTTCATCATCACAATTTTTTAGACTTTTTTCATGATCAAATCTTGTTAGTATTACGCTTATTTTGTTACAGTGCGCGTTTAGTTTGTGTTCATACATAGTTGCGTTGTACATGCTTTTGTTACTCATTTCTTATGCGAGGTCCCTTGTACAGCCTGTTGTCTTTGGTACATACCTCTGTATCTGCATAATACCCAAGTGTAACTACCATTTCTGTGCAAACTAAACGATTGATTGAAATAAAAAAGGCCAAATGGCTGCGTACAGATTCACTTCAGTGGTGGTCACTACGCTTGTGTACGCAGCGTGCTTATGCTAGCTGTTTCTACTTGTTGCTAAAAAAGATTGAGAGCATTTTCTATATAGTCAATATGTTTCGAGTTAACCTCAGAGTGGTGTGTACGACTGTAGCCAATCACTGAGCTAAAGACACTGCTGTTTGTGATGGCTTCTTCAACGTGCCATGTTGAAGAATTAATTCTTTCCGTCAGCCAAGTAATAATTTCTTTTCGCCAAATGAAGTAAACCGAAGATATATTCTGCACAAATATGCGCCTATCATTTAATTGTTTTACGTGATAATGTAACATGAGTTGCTGGACAAATAAAAAGAAATGAATTACGTGTTACTTCGCGATAATGGCTAAAACTCAGGCGAAACAGGACATTAAATTTTGAGTGCTTTGGAGTTACTATATGCGAATCAGCCATTTCACACGTCCTTAAACACTCCATCATAAGTTGCGCCTTTGTGCTATCAAATAAACATTATGAACAGAGTATCTATTCTCCAAAAGTTAGTAATAAACATTTAAAATAAGCAGTATGACTGACCGAAAAAAATCCAATTATTCCCACTTCATTTGTATTAGGTCACTAACCCTGCAGCATTCGTCAATAAACTTATCACTGCGTCAGTACAGATTAAAGTAATGTGAAGTCAGCGTAAAGCTGATCAAGAAAACTTTCTCTTTTTGTTGAATTTTGCTTTTCTCAAGTTCATTCACGAACACACGTTGCGCGTCAAAATTAAAAATGGCGCGCAACGACCGTACCAGATAGCAGGCAGCGTTAAACAGCTTGCCAAGGCCTCGTTTGCTTAGAAGCGCCCAGCTATTTGCAGCCGTCCTTCGAGTCACCTGCAGCTTTAAGGGTGGCCTGGATGCGCACCAAGCTGTTGAACGGTAAGCGATCGCATCGACTATGACAACATGGACTCCTGGAAACGATGGTAGTCTTTAGTCTTTTAGGCGACTGCCGTTATGCCATGGCACCCGTGTGACGTCATAGAAAGCAAGGGGCGGAGCCGTGGTCAACCCAAGTTTGGGCAGCTGGAAATCGTTCTATCTCAGTGCCAAACGAAAAAAAAAAGACTCAACTATCCCACGCAATGCTGACCAGGGAACAGCATAGTTTGCCACCGGAATACGGACGCTGGCACAGCTACCTGCTGTTAAGGCTCGCGAGGGCAGCAATGTTGCCCGACTCTCTGGCTGCTGACATGTTTATCAAAATAGTTATTCATGTTATATTTGTTTGCGAAATTGCATCGAAATTTCGCTATGTTGTTTTGTATACACAAAGTTGGACCAGCATTCTTGCAGAGAACTCGCTAAAGTGCACGCCAGTTCCTACGCTATAGTCTTGACGTGATCAATTTCTCCTGCGCATTCATAATGCAAGACCATCCCCCCCCCCTCCATCGGGTCAAAGTTAAAACACGTGTTTGAGAAGGAAGCGCGGAAGCACTCAGCTAGTTCCTCGTTCGGCTTGGGTCCTTGTCTTATAATGCAAGGGCAATTGAAACGCTGGGATCAGTGTCTAAGTCGCATAAGAAGATCAGCCGAAATTTGTTCACTAAATACTTGTGCAAGCGTGACCTCTCGTGCAGTGCCTGTGTTTGCGAAGTCGTCTGCTGTGTGTACTTAAGGCACATGGTGTTTGAAGTGTCCTCAACTAGACATGCTTAAATTTTATATATCTAATAGGAACATGTGCTGCTTGAAAGTATAAAAAGGAGCCGTCAGAACTCTACCTTAGTCTAGGTATTGACAATCGTGAAGAAGGCAAGCGTATTATTTTTGTCTTGTGAGCTTGTGGGAATTGTCTATATGCGTTCGCACTATTTTATCGTTGAATCGTACATTGGTTGGCCCGTAAAAATCTACAGATAGTCTCGAGATATGTTATTCCCGCACAGTGAGATCCTCTTTTGTTAGGACCAGCAGGTTAAGCCAGGCTGCCACATCGTGTGCTCTCTTGATGACGCAATTTTAGCCCGCCTCGTCGGCGAATACTTTATGTTCATTGAAATATAAATTTCAGCGCATACATTCGCAACATAAAGTAAGCGAGAGATGGTTAAGAATGTGTGTTGCTCACGTGAATCACCACTGGATACGCGAAGATATAGAATGAGAGAAGTCGAATTCAGCCCTGTTGAGAATGTTGTAGAATTGTGTCACTCGGCCTTAAGCTAATAATTTGGCACGTATTTGCATCAGGACGGCGTTTCATAGCTAAACTGTGCACGAGTCTCGGGGAACACGACACCGAGTTCACAAAATACTCCGTACATGCTACTTGTATGGAGGACACGTTTAGTTTTTAAGATGTATATCGTCTTGAAAAATGACTTACTCTGCAACAAATCGTATTGCAATAGTTAAATTAAAACCTTCAACGTGTTTTTGCCTTTTGTATTGCCATCACCTTTCTTATCCGTACAAAGTTTACATTGACGACACCTCCTTAAACGGGTGTTTCACCTGCGAGAATAATAATATCTGGGTCTTAACGTCTCAAAATCATATTCTTCAAGAGACGCTGTAGTAGAGGTCTCCGGAAATTTCGACGACGTGGGGTTCTTTAACGTGCACCTAAATTTGAGTACAAGGGCCTACAAGCTTCTCGCCTCCATGGTTTGCAGCAGCTGTAGTCGGGATTCGATCCCGTGACCTGCGTGTCAGCAGCTGAGTACCTTACACATTGGACCACCGCGACGGGGCAATATACGAAAGGGTGCGATAGTTTTGGCTACACTTCCTTTACTAAGACCTACAAATGGCCTATTTGGCGTTTAAAATATTCCTCCGGTCGAATTATGCAAAAAATTTATTACTAATGTTCAAAAAGGTAAATTGAATTGTTTTTTAGGGTTTATGAAATTCGTATTCGAAATTAGAGTATTCACACAGTCATTGTTTTTTGTTTTTTTTTTTCTTCAAGCGTGAAGCTTGTATATGAAAGTGGGAGGGTTCCTTGTTTTAGGAACCATTTGGCCTAGACCACTCGCTTCACACAGATAATCTTCTCGTTATCTCTCTCTCTCTCTTTAAGCGCGCATCCTTCACTGTGATCACGAGTGAGCGCATGGGCACATGGCACCTTCCTGCGGTTGTTGCACGAAATTAGAAGCTCACAATGCTGAAATCAGTCAATTAATGACCATAAACTTTGGGCGTATGGCACAAGCATTGAGATTTTCAGCATCATCTGTGAAAAGAATTTGGAGAGATTTTTCGCTTATATTGAGAATTCGTTCAGATTTTTATGCCACGTTCTGTATTTAACATTCGGCTCACACGCTCTCTTGAGCCTCGAATACTGATTGGTACCGTTCTCTGGCCATGCTGAGAAACAGTTGCAGGACTACTTTTCAAAGGCAGCAGGTGCATTATTGTACGTTTATCACACACGCCAAAAACGGCCTCACTTAAGTAGACATTGGGCCCAAAATGACTACTTCATAGAAGGCACTAATAATGAACCAGAAGGCGAACTTCGGCGATGCCCCGCCGCGGTGGTCTAGTGGCTAAGGTACTCGGCTGCTGACCCGCAGGGCGCGGGTTCGAATCCCGGCTGCGGCGGCTGCATTTCCGATGGAGGCGGAAATGTTGTAGGCCCGTGTGCTCAGATTTGGGTGCACGTTGAAGAACCCCAGGTGGTCTAAATTTCCGGAGCCCTCCACTATGGCGTCTCTCATAATCATACAGTGGTTTTGGGACGTTAAAACCCCACATATCAAATCAATCAAATCAACTTCGGCAACTCTGAACCTATCTATCTATCTATCTATCTATCTATCTATCTATCTATCTATCTATCTATCTATCTATCTATCTATCTATCTATCTAGCCACTTACGTTTGGGTGGCCTCGTGGTATCCCCCTTCACTTGGAGTGAACCAAATTTAGGATGGGAGGGTAAGATGCTTTGATGATGATGACGCGCTCGTCAAGGCATATTTATTGTCCCAATCCCATCGCATACGTCGTCAAACTCTTTCCGTCAGACAGTGGCACATACCCACGGGTGGGTATGTGCCGCTGGTAGGTGGGTATGTGCTACAGGTGATTGACGCTTAGTATCTACCCGGGAACTACAAGAACACAAAAGGTTAATTTTAATGCGCGAGTGTTAAGAAATACCCGACATCGGCAGCGTCAACCCTACAAATGCAATACACAATTGTGAGTGTCCCACCTGGAATGTAACCCACGCATTCTGCGTAGCAATGAAGCATTTTACCACAGAGCTATGCCAAGTCTCAGAACTACTTTTTGAATAGACGCTAATCTTCGTAAAACGTCAATAGTGGCTGCAGTGCTGCCTACCCAATTTTATAAGACTACTTATGTACTGCTTTGATACAGCCGTCACGTCGGGATAACATCAACTGTGGTTAGTTGCCATGCACTGAAATTGATTTATGTAGCAGTGTTCAGGGCCAGCATCCTCACGAGCATCAGCGCTTCATATCAGCTTCTGGTTTTACTAGTACACATGTTCCAGCTGGCTTCGTTGCGCAAGTGCAAACAGCTGGTTATATAAACATCTGCAACTCTTCAACTTATGTCTGCACGTGAAATATTTGTACATATTTTAGCGTCATTTTTTGACATGTCGCTCAATAAAAAACATTGTAGCACGCTCACCTTATCCCTGCATTCTTCGCATAACGTCGATTTCCAGGTACGGGGTACCTGGCGAACTTTTTTTTTCCTTTTGGTTTGCCATTTGTATATGCGAATACCTAATAACATTTGCACTGTGTTTGTAACTGGGCCATTGCAACAAGTATATTTACAAAATATTTTTATCAGGTATACTTAGCTCTAAATGTTTCATAAGCTTATTAGTTTATTCAAATCGTCTTGACATTTGTATTTAGTGTTTTTATGCTTGTTTTAGTTCACTACAGGGTTAGTTGTAGTTGTCGCCACCTAAATGAGAGCGGAGAAGGTTAACTGTTGACGTAGTGTTGTCTCTCGAATTCTACACAGGGTCAAGGAAGTTACTCTCTGAATTCCTATTTATTTTATTTCCTAAACAAAGGCCAGCGGCTGTGAAGATTTCTCAGTGTGAGCGTCCCACACTTTGTCGCAACTGGAACCCTCACTTATGGCAGCAACCCGCCAAGCTGGTTCATGCCATTCTGTATTTTAGTCAAGAAATTCTCAAGATACCTTCAAGTCAAAGTTGTAGTAACATGTCGTTGGAAGACAGAGAGAATTGCGGAAGCAGTCGTCAACCGATGTGCCTATGCACGTCGTCCCACACTTTTAGACATCAACATACAAACGTACCTGGAAACTTCTATATACAGTATGCAGCTTTTTCGCACATAAAAATGAGACGCTGACTCAATTACCAGCTGAAACGGGTCAACCTAACTGTTTTACACTGGCGGTTCTCCTACTCAGCGGATAAGCGTGCCTCGCATTCTCTGGTGCATTCTGCTTGTCCACCTCGAATTGTTTTACGAGGTACAGGCTGCAAACTGTAGGAGACATCCACTGCAATGACTATGTAAGCAGAGGTTGGATACTTTAGGACAGGTTTGATAGCAGTATTTGTAGTTTGCAAAAAAAAGAAAAAACACAAAGAAAAACAACGTTACACGTTTTTCACGTCGTGGAAGGAACAAAGAGTATACAGAAAAAGCTATTACCGACAAGGCAAAAAAAATTAGTCAGTTGTTGGTTTTTTACAAGCGTACAATAGCAAAAGCATGCAAGCTGCACAAAAAAAAAAGTGGTCTGTGTTGCTGTTTCTTAAGCAGTGCAATTGAAATTTTGTTGATTGTCACAGAAATGTAGTGTGACGTTTTTCAACTTCCTATTGTTGTAAAGCTCGATTACGTTTAATTTAATTCTGTATATACGAGCAACTGGTGGGAACTAAACATTTCAGAAGTCTCAATAAAGGGCTTTTATAATAAAAAGAAGCAGAACAGAAATATATCACGGTGAACTAAAAGCTTCTTCTTTCGATCATAGAGACCGATATTTTCTTCCTAAGTGTGTGATGAGGTTTCTCTTAGTGTTATCGAAAGTATTTTTGTGACGGCAAGCATGTAATTCACAAGTGCACTCGGTTAAAGGCTATAGTTGGCTGGTTGTCGCTATGGTGTTCGGGGCCAGCTAAAAAAAGGTTTCATGTATTAATCGTTCTTATGCTGCTTTTTACTGTTATTTAACATTCAACTTGAGCATCTTTTCGTTTCACTCCACTATGATCGGAGTATATGCATTCCAGTAGGATCCCACTAATTCTAGCAATTTAGGGGCCCGGCTGTGCTGTGCTGTCATATATATTCTGTACTTATCGCTTCGCGTAAAGCAGGGGAAAACACATATGGTGTAGCCGGCTGTAGCATATTGAGCGCTCACTGAGGCCTAGAGGTCTTCTTGTTCTTCGAACGCTTTGGTGATGATGTGGACATGAGACGAATAGCATAGCCAGCCGTGGCATATTGAGCCTGAACTTGTACTGTACTTGTCCCCAAGAAAGGTTTCACTTCTCTTGTTGCTCGAGTGCCCTAATGATCATAATAAGTGCAGACATTACAACAATGGGTAGAAAAAACGGAAACACCAACCTTGTATCAAATTATATATAGGCGATTCTTTTGAGAAAAAGGAAGAGCGGTTTGGTGAGCAAGGCAACTGTCCTTCGAAGCGAGACAGTAAGCTCAACGGTACAAGCACGCAAAAGAGGAGGAAAAGGGGACAGAGAGACAAAAAATATTCAACAGAAGGGCTTAAAAAGGTCAAGAAGACAGCAAGCGAGTAATAGATAGAGAAAAAAGAACAAAAAATAGACATAAATAGCAAAAAGAAAAAAACGGGAGTCTGAAGAAGAGAACAAGAGAAGTCGAGGAGCAAAGAGAGAAAACTGAAGCAGCGCCTCCTCTATTTTTCCTAGAAGAGGGGCTGGCTGAAGGAAAACAATAAAAGGTGCTCAGCACCTTTTATTGTTTCCTGCGTCTTGTTGGCCTGCGTCTATTGCGGCCCTGCGTCTTGGCATCACCAGAGCAAAGCTCTCTCTATTAGGGGCGAAGCTCCTTATAGCGGCACCCGTTCGTCCCCCTTAGCATGTAACAAGTATAACATTTTGACCTCAAAGGTGGTGCTGGTGAGAAACTTCTTCTGTGCGTTGTTGAACAATAAAAATAGTGCTCAATGTACATGTCAATGGCTGCTAATGGGTAATGAGAGACAGGAGCATTCGGCTTTTAGTTAACGCGCAGGCTGCGATTACCATTAGCAGCCATTGGCATGTACATTGAGCACTATCTGACAAGAAAGGGTTGCTACGTTATACTCGCTGGCTGTAACCTCCTTAGCTTTAGAAAGGTATAGCGAGCGTTGAGCCGCAGTGCCATGAATACAATGAACTTGTATATACCATGAATGAACTCGAGGTGGTTAAAAATGGGAAGTATATACGAAGCGCAAGCCGTAAGAAAGTAAAAGCCGAATTCTCCGCCTCTCATTTCGCATTAGCAGCCATTGGCATGTACATTGAGCACTATCTGACTGAAAAAGCTTGCTACGTCATACTCGCCGGGCGTAACCTCCTTGGTTTTCGAAAGGTTTAGCGAGCGTTCGGCCGCAGTGCCATGAATACAGTGAACTAGTATATACCATGAACTCGAGGTGGTTAAAGGTGGGAAGTGGACCCGAAGCGCAAGCCGTAAGAAAGTGTGCGTGTGCCACCTCTCGTTTAGTCCTTGGAATGTCCGCTCGATGGCGGTGCTTCTATCATCATCATCATCATCATCAGCCTGACTACGTCCACTGCAGGACAAAGGCCTCTCCCATGTTTCGCCAGTTAACCCGGTCCTGTGCTTGCTGCTGCCAATTTATACCCGCAAACTTCTTAATCTATATGCTTCTATATGGGGAATATATGATGAAAAGATGCGAGATGGTGGTACTTGGAGTGTTGAATAGATGGACGAACGGACACATAGACAGATGCATGGATGGACGCATGAATGGACGCAGGGGCGGCTGCATGGACGAACGCAGGGACGGACGCACGAACAGACGCACGCGCGGACGGGCTGATGGACGCTTTGACGGTCACACAGACAGACTCATGGACGGACGGAAGCAAGAACGAATGGACGGACGAATTCTTCGCCCCACTCTCGATCATTCACTCCGTGGATATACTGCCATTTTTTTTCTAATGCAGGTTAGCCAGATGAGCTCAGTTGCACATAACTTTTGTATTTCAAATATTTCTCTCATTCGCTCTACTCCTCAACGTTTCTTTAAAACAAGTTACACAGATTATGAAAGTAATTCAATTCTATGATGAATTCCAGCAATATCACAGTACATAAAAAGCTTTCTCGTGCTGCATATAAGAAACAGTGTGACAGACTCGTCACGAGAGAAGCCATTTCGGGTTACATTCCAATCTAGTGGGAAATGAACACTGTACAAAGGATGCCATGTAATAGAATAATTCCAAAGTGGGCAGATTTTGCGGTATTATGTGCTCGAAAGACTGGAGTAGTTTTTGTTGGAGTGGGAGATAACATGAACTTGTTTGTCATCGAAAACCCTGCGAAGAAGCTTTCTGCACTGCTCAAGCCAGCGAAAGAAAAATTTGCTTTTTAATTTGCCCCTATACATCACTCTACACGAGATCAGACACGCATGTAATTGGTAATTGGCTGATGCATGCATTCTTGCCTGGGTGATGTTGCTTAATTATACTAAACTTTGATAGCTTTCAATGCATGTACCATACTTCTGTGAACCGAGGCGGTTGCGATTAGTGTGACAAAGCTGTCGGTATTGAGCAGTGCAATTGGTAGATAAAGAATTATAAAATAACAACAAGAACAACCGGCTCACATTATATGTTAAAAAGCCCCCTCCACATTTTGTTTCTGCCAGCGTCGCGCTACGTACCTCCACAACACTATATATTTCTCTTTCGTGTACGTTTCCAAAAACTTGTCGAAAGAAAACATCACCCCGGGTGTCGATTTTTTTTTAGGCTTTACCTGGTTTTTTGGGCTTTATCTATTTTTTTCTTATGCACACTAAACAGATCCTCCGGGACAAGCACCGTACTGTTAGCCATCGCCAAATCAGCAGTCCGTTGACATGCCATCTTCAGCGAAGTCGCCCACAATGAACCCCGTACTTAACGCGACACAAGGAGCGCCTACGTACAGCAAGTTAATCTATATTAGTTAAGTAAATCGACATTACATATTGACGAAGCACTTTCACATAGCGGCATGAAAAACAATGCAACATGCAGGACAGCAATATGACACTTGAGTTGACATAATAACACGCAGTGAACAACTAATTATGTTCAAAATAGTGTTTCACACAACATTCAGTCACATACCGGCAATAAAATAGGCAAATTGCATACGCAGGTACCTCGACGTCTAAACTGAAAAGGCACGCGAACGTTCAAAACACGCATTTCTACTCCGGCCATGGTGCCTCTAATGAATTTAACCTTAAACGATAGATAGTGCGCCACGCTTTGATTAAAATGCGTGCCGATTTAGCTGCTATGCTCACCATATTTATGCTCACCATACCTAAAATATATAAAATATTAGAATTTTCATTATTAGGAATAAAAAGATTGTGCAAATATGTTGTTACCTTCGATTTTGATACACTTATACTGTTTATACTGTTTTACTGTTGATACACTTATACTGTATTTTATACAGTATAAGTGTACTCTACTTATACAGTTTAATTACAGTACACTTATACAATTCATACTATTTAACCAATTTCTTTTTTTCACGATTGTTAATTCGCTAACGTGAGTTTATTGCTGCGGTATTTGCTAGTTTTTTATTGTTATCCTAATATAGCTAGCATTGATAGTGTAGTACTACTTAGGTACTTTTTCCATAGCAGTATTGTTTTGTATTGGCCTGTATGTTACCGTTTATATTTTTTCTATTTTTCAATATCTTCATGCAGCTTGAATTTCCGTCTTTGACTTCATAATTGCTCTAATTTCACATGAACCAAATAACATAGACTTCTCATCAGCCGGCTTTTTTACGGTAAGTACAGTACTGTTCCTCTTGTTTTTGCCTTGTATGGTCTCATTGTTGGAAAACGTCAAAGTACTTACGTAGCTTCTAATGCAACAGAGCCCTGCAGCCTGAACATACTAGAATATATATTCGCATTGAACACAGAAATGAAAAACAAAATTATTGCACAAAGTTTTTCGCAATAACTACCAAATATTCCACTTGGTTCTCAGAACTGAATGTGATCGAATAGTGCCTGTTTTTGCTCACCGTGTATAGATCATGCACCTGGAGAGAGAGAAAGAATATAAGTAAGGTACAGAGGTTAACTAGATTAAGTCAAGTGTGCTACTGTACACGTTCGGAAAGGGGAATGAGGGAGTAAAAGTGAGAGAGAAAAAATGAGAAGGAGGTGCACAGTACCCACCTCACACACAGTGCAGGGTTTCACTGGTGATCACTTAGTGCTGTTTCCTTCAAGTTTTTAAAATGGCTCGTGTGGCTTTTTGGCCTGATGTACTTCAAGCATATGCACCAAAGAATTTTTTCTGGTTAAAGTAGCAATAATCTGAACTCCTCAGGGCACACGGTAGAGTGCGGCGAACTTGCTTAATGTCGGGACAGTGGCACAACACGAGGTCAAGAGTTTCCACAGAGTTCCACTTGTCACACTTTGATGTGTCAACCATACAAATGCAACAACTGCATGAGTCGGTAAAGACTGCGCCGAACCTCAAACGTCCCAGCATTGTAGCCTAAAGTCATGAAGTTTCTGATGGAACGTGCAGTTTTAATAGTAAATTGAGGTGCTGTGGGCTGTGTGTGGAGATCAGGGGAGAATTCCAATGTGTAAGCGTGGCAATATGCGCGATGTCGCGAACTTCTCTAGCAGTGTTGTTGGCAGGTGGTTACCACCAATCCCACAGTGTCTGGGCAGCCTTTGAAATACTGCGTCTCGTCCTTCGTTAGTGGCGCAATTACTAATTTCGTTCTTTTGAGACACCAACTGATGTCATTTTTTCGTGTCACCAACATCCCACACGTTGAAGGACCGCCTCGAAGTGACCGATTATGGCCTACTTACCAGGAGATTCTAGCATAACAAATTTTATTGCGGCTGGAACGATGGCGAGACCGGAGCCCGTAGATCTCGTAACATATGAGGTCTTGAACTTGACGGTGATTGATTGAGACGGAAGCACTAATGCGCCCAAATAAACTACTCAAGCCTAAGCCATCCATGAAATGGGATCTTTGATTAGAATATGATATGCTCACAAGGTCCCATGAGATCTGCTTGAAGGCTTCGGGGGCACCACTCCGGGCGTAGCGCTGTGGTAGCGGGTTAGAACAAACAGGGAATTTAGTGCTGGTTACCTGCAATCACTTCGGAAAACTCTGCCTTCAGTCTTCATAGTTGCAGGCTAGCGAAGTGATCGTCAGGCACGCTGGATAAATGGTTAATTAGCACCAGGACTGTGTCAATAGTTATATATGTCATAATCGGGTGGTCTTTGCCAATGACAATTGTTGTGACCGTATTAGAACAAATACGTGCCCAAAATATTGAGCGGAAATCATGGGACTGAACGCTTTGTGGAATCCGCATGTTAGCCTTTCCGGAATTTGAAAGCACCGGTATATTATAACGCAAATACCCCACGAAGAACACTCTGAACAGCTGAAGCATTGCGGACACGGGTGTGCCTTACGTTGTACCAACGAGAAATACAATGCATGAGTGACAGGCGTGTGTCGCTTTTTCAAATGTGCTAGATGTGAGCGCTACACAAAATATTTGTGTCTTTATTGACGCCCAAGACTTGGTGCCACCCCGTATGAAAAATTCTTGCGTTGCCGATTAAAACGAGACACCAGAACATCTGCTTGCGGGTAACAGAGGCTAAGGCGCACTTCTCTGTGGAAATTTATGTGGCCTCGAAGACATAAGTACTTCGGCAATATTCTCGCTGCTTTTTGAAGCCTCGCACGAACCTGCAGTCACGTCCCTTCCGAACACCAGATACGTATGTCATTGGCATATACAGAAAAGTTGACTGATCGAGGTGTAACCTGGACAAGTCAAATGATCAAATATCCTTGAGGCTGAAAGACGTGTACGGCCCGGTGAAAATGGATATACTGTTAGTGCTTTGATTGGGCATTGTACCCCGTGCATTCTAATGAACTCTCATCTACGCGAATGCGTGCACGTTCTGGAGTTTATTGCGAAGTTTTCTGGAAAAAAATTATTGGGTACTCGTTACCAGGCCAGCCAGGGTGGCACTTTGTCAGTTCTCGTTTAAGCAGGTGATTGGATAGAGGGCTATAGCTGCGGGCACATGAGAGCACGATATTTAAAGGTCACGTTGGCTTAAGACTAAACCTTGAATTGAACGCGTGCAGGTGGCATATATAGCGCTCTCCCGTCTGGAAAATCAGCCTTAAGGCTATTGTTCACACACCAAGCGCACGCTTTTACAATCACCAGCGCCATGAAATATAGGCGCCCGTATTTGTCCGGCTAAATTCGTTGCCGTGATAGCGTCCTGGGATTAAGTGCCGGTGGGTACGCTCTCTGTCTGCGAATGACATTCTCAGCTTTTCGAATTCGGAGCACGCTGTACTATCCTTAAAGTCAGGTTACCGAAGTCATCAAAAGGAACGCTGTTGTCATCCTACGCAATTGATGATTTATATATTTGACGTAGACTAACTTGTTTCCTACTAGTAATCGCCTGATGCAGATTTTAGCTAAGAACAGAGATATCTTTCTGAACAGCTCACACCACCCACGCGACTGCTTCAAGTGAATAGTTTGTAATGATAATGTATGTTGCCTTGGACCACAAGGGCCTGGTTTTCGCAAAAAGCACAAATGAATGGTACATGGTAACAAGAAATTGTGTGGTTAATGACAATAGAAGAATGCAAGAATGCCTGTATAGAGATAAAAAAATTTATATTGTATATATCACAGCTTAGCTTTTATTCAAAATGTCGTATACTGGAGCTCCCTCTTTAAAGTCGAAAGACAGTCAAATCGTGTTTGCTGAGGACTAATAGCAATGATAAAAAGCCTTTTAAATATTTCAATAAACTTTTTGATAATAGAATAAATAATGATGTACCTAGAGTTGTGTTAAATTGCTGGTATAAACCTATTGCGAAGTGCCAAGGCACTTAATAGCCAAGGCCAGTGTTCTATAGTTATCTTTATCGGGCGTCTCTGGAACTGCCCTAATTTGATTACGAAGTTTCGGCGCACACTGTACGCTTAATTAAAGCATATACTACTCCATGAACCTTCAAAGCAACCGATGATGGTCCTAAATTTTTACCTGTATTTATTATGAGGATCTTTACTTGATCAACTTCAGGCGCTGCATTTTTGTGTAGGCCCCTTATGATACAGTGATCAATGATACAACAATTAAAATAGAAGAAACAGGAGTATTTTGATGATTCTTTTTTCTAGTTATGAGACTTTCTGAACGGCGCCTTCATTCCTGTCTGCACAAAATATTCCTTCTAACCTGATAAACCGAATTAAGAAAATATTTGTGTAAATAACATTTCGTACAGTACTCTCAACAGCATAGCATAACGTATCGCAGCCGACTTTAGTACTGATCTTTAAGAACTCGTCACGTACAAAAGCGTTAATTTTTTATTAACCATGACACCTTAAATTGTAACAATACAAGAAGCGTCAGTAAAAGTAAGTGAACGTGTCAAGCGATTAGTTAACTCTGTAGTTAGAAGATTTCGCGCTGCTTTCTTTAGCGTGATATTCACAGTAATTGAACTTAATATATCTGTGCTAACAGTGCAGCGTTGTCAGTTTCCTAGTACCCCCTTTTTATATGGCCCCTCATTTGGCTTCCTTCGAGAAGAAAGGTACAAAGCAATAATAACGAACGCCATCGTTTCCTCGCGTGATGCATTGCGAAAGTGAAGCGATCGATCCTCTGCAGCGCCTGGGCGCAAGTATGCACATTTGTGGAAGACACAGCTCCAGCATACACCGTTCCGGCAAGGATATTCCGCCGAATCTGTGGCTTCGTCGCTAATGCATGGCTAATCAACGTGCCGGGTTTGAAGGTAAGCCGCCGAAGGAGGTGATGACGAGGTTCCCATCACAACATCGAATCTCTGATGCAACGCGTTCGAGAGAGGATATGACGAAGTCATGCATTGAAGAGATCGACCATAATATTGATGTGACAAACATAATAGGAACAACCAACTTTTATGCGATAAGTATTGATGCTCTACGTTTAATCTAATGTGTTCTTCATCATCGAGATGAGTTGTGCTTACTGGTGAAATTGCCGTTGATGGCCTAATCGTGCCAAAAAATGCGTTTTGTAAGTAGAAGTGTGTGATTTATGAGAATAGTTTGATAGCAAAAGAGCCAACACAATGAGGCTGCCTAAAATGGGTATAAGTACGTATAACTATGATTAGTTCGCTAAGCTATAGAATGGGTATCAGATGCATAGTCATAGACTAACACACTAGCAACGCTGACCTCTTGAAGACAGAATATGCGCCAAGTCTTCGATGTAAATAGCCGAAATTGTTCTGGCTTCTTTTAACAATCTTAAAACTGACCCATAATCGAGCGTTCTTTGTGTGTTTTGGGGGTTATATATATATATATATATATATATATATATATATATATAGTGGGAGTAATAATTCAATGGGCCCGTTTGTCTTCTTGAAGGTATGGGATATGGCACAACGGGAGCGTTGTCAACAAGGATAATTATATTTATTTCCCAACAGTTTCGGGAGGGGTCCTCTCTTCATCAGGGGAAGAGTTATCCCCTCATCCTCTGATGAAAGGAGGACCCCTCCCGAAACTGTTGGAAAATAAATATATTTATCCTGGTTGACAACGCTCCCGTTGTACTATATCCCATGCCTATATATATATATATATATATATATATATATATATATATATATATATATATATAGATACATGGATATATATGTGTGTGTGTGTATTCAAGGCAATAGGATGAGCGAAGCATGTCATTATTCAAGTGTACTTATTTGAAACGCACACAGTAAAAATTTTTGCACCCAAAAGGGTGTAAAAAGGGTGCTTTTACGAGAGAGCACCCTTTGCAACACCCTTTAACATTCATAAATGGTCGATTGAAAAAAAAGCACCCCTTTGTTTGGATGCTTGCCTAAATAGCACCCTAAAATAGGCTCTAAGGGTGCTTTTGTGCCTGAGAAGGGTGTAGGTTCCAATTCATCAGATGGAATATGCAGCATAAGAAGAACACATAATTATAATATTTGGAATTTTACCTCTCAAAAACCTCGATATGATTATGAGGGTCGTCGTAGTGGAAAGCTGCAGAGATTTTCACCATATGGTGTTCTTTAATGAGCGCTCATATCGCACAGTGCAAAGGCTTCTACCTTTTCGCCTCCGCCTTAATTCGACTGCCACGGCTGGCATCGAACCCGCGACCTTCGGATTGGCGGCCGAGCAGCGCAGCTACTGCACGAATATGTGGACCTCGCGTTAAATGACGGCCTAATTGACTTAGAATGTGTGAAGGTGCTCTCCGAATACAGTAGAATGTCAGAAGAAGCAAATCGCGTTTCATCTATAATGGCAATTAACTGCAATGCATATTACGAAAGCTTTCCTTAGCGTTGGTTATGAGCTGCATGTTTGCTATGGATTATATACACACAAATAACGTTCGCCCGAGTATGGGTGTGTGTGCGTGTAAGCGCGATTGTGTGTACACCCGTGCATGTGTGCGTGCGCGTGTATGTGCGAGTCCGTGCTTGTGTTAAGCGTGCCTGTGCACATGTGTACGCCCATGCATGCGTGCGTTTACGGTCGCGTGTGTGTGTGGCCGTATGTGTGTATACGTGTATGTGTGTGCGCCTGTGAATAAGTATGCGTGTGTATCAGCCCGTGCGCCCTCGAATTTCGTGTGTGTGTGTGTGCGGGGAGGGGGGGCACTCCTTCTTATTGTTTAAGGTCCCACACCTGTTCAGACTGGGAGTCTATATGGGAGGTGGCTTAAGGAATGGCGGTTGTCAACGCACTGTACATGGACTATTCAGTACATGGAAAACAGCTGCACATTTTCGTACCTGATCGCTGCTTACGAACTTGCTGTGGTAGCTGATTAGGTCTGCTGAGGTGCTTCTACGCT
Organism: Rhipicephalus microplus; assembly: GCF_013339725.1. Taxonomy (NCBI): domain Eukaryota; kingdom Metazoa; phylum Arthropoda; class Arachnida; order Ixodida; family Ixodidae; genus Rhipicephalus; species Rhipicephalus microplus. Next base: position 38,172 of record NW_023612059.1, on the reverse strand, counting down.
CGAAAACGTGCGTTATGACCGATTCCCGCGGAAAGCTGTCACTGCACTTATGCACAACCATCGTTTATATTAACAACGTTTAACAAGAACGTGCCCTGCCTTTGCTAGAGGTGCTTAGTTAGCTCATTAAGCAACCGTATGGAATTATGTCCTGATCATGTGGTCAGCAAAAAGTTTGTTATAACAAACTCGGCACGTTTCGTGGTGCGTGACAAGCCTTCTAAACATCCGCGACTGTGGATTAATTTGTTCCAGCTTCGACTACGCATTCAGTGTTTGCGGCACCATACGCGGAAGTGCCAGACACAGACAATGCAAAAAGAAATTCCTCTGGAAAAAGGTGTAGCGATGCTCTCCCGCTAATGCCACCGAGGACGAAATAATTATTGTTTCTGGCCATTCCATGGTGCACTTTGTTTTCCGCAAGTTTTGCTTCACTATTTTTCGCCCACTGCAATCGCATTCCGTCAAAATACTCCAAGAACCTGAGGCTGGTAAATAACCTGCGTCGCTGTGCGACTGGCTGGAAGGAGAGTTGCTATTTACAAGGAGTTATTCCGCGACGAACGGCCGTCCGCCGTATGCGTCATAGCGTTTGCTCTTCAGCGCCGTCCTGGCGAGTTTCCCGCTCCTCCCTCCCCCCCCCGCTCACCCCGGCCAGCGTTGCTCCCACAACGGTGGCGTAGATAAGCGAATAGTTGCGTCACCGAACACCTGCGTCGACAGCTGCTGCGCCGCCGCCATTGCCTCTTCCTTCTCTCTCTCAACGTCGCTCTCTCTGTCTCATCGTCTTTCAAATGCGTTGCGTTGGTCTGGGGTCTTGGTCGCTGTGTGTGTTCTAGCGAACAGGCGCATATTCAATGGTGGTCACGCATGACACCGTGTTCGAAGTGACGCTCGGATTAAGGAATATTCATGGAGTGGCGACAAGGACAACGTGGGCCTGTTAACGGTGAGTGTACTGTTTTCGTAAATAGTAATCATACAGCGTTAGCTGGGCGCCTGCAGCAGCTCTGCCGAAGTAGGCTGCCAGCCATTTATAACAGCATGCGTTCGCGGGCCTGTTACAGATGCCCGATTAAACGTGTGACTTAACGAGTTCACACTGCTATGCGCGATGTTGTGTAAGTGCCTGCATCACTCATACAGTGAGTGATGTGATCACTTAACAAGGGCGGGATTAGTTGCTGATCGCACATTGTCTCTACACTGCACAAAGTGATTGATACAGTTTTAAGGTGTGTTTTGGGCTACATCGTAATAACATTTCTATCAATACTCAAATGTGCAACGTGCTTCTGTAGGTGTAAGCGCAAAAAAAGAAAGAAAAAGCAAAAATTATGTACGGAGGCGCACTGTACGAAATGGCTTTTTTTTTTTGCTTAAAGACAGTATAGTTGGAGAGCTGATATGCCGCGATGCTCCCAGCACGTGCGCCTCGGTCTTTTAAGCTATTTAGGACAAGTGCCACCAGCAACAGGAAAAGATCTAGCAGACTTCCAAAGGCGCGTTGTTGTGGCCATCGCCGTGCGTTGTTTTGCCTCGTTTCTGTTTGCTGTTTTTGTGCTTCGCTTTCATCTGCGATAATGTTCGGCGTTATAACAGAATCGAGAGAGTATACGTGACTGTTAGAGCTATGTGTGGTAGCTCTAGCATAAGCCATGGCTGCTGCAACGTAGTCGGCGTCCGCGAGCGTTGGTGTCGTTCGAGCGCTCTTACTTGCGCGATTGTGTTTAACTGAGTATTTAGGCACGGCTTACGTTTGTAAATCCCGTAGTCAATAATCGCTAATAGCGAGCCCCTGATTGCCATCAGAGGATGTGCTTGGTTGTCCAAATATGCCAGACGCTTTTTCTGAAAGCAAGCTTTGAATTTTTTTTAAAAAAAGTACTTTCATACGTGCAAGGCAGTGCCTATTGCAGGCCCGCAACTCTTTGAAAACTTGACGAGCTATCACATTTTTTATCAAATTACAATGAATTAAGATGATTGAATTATAGATGACGAATTTCTGTGCTAGATTAGGTACACAAAAGACATGTTCGCAACCCTACGTCTAGAAAGCAGGCAAATAGGAAGCACAGCGTCAAATTTGGATTAGATTCCATTGACGGAGCGTCTTGTGAGAGTAGAAAGAACGAGAAAATTGTTCATTTTTGATGCCCTTATAGAGGCAGTCAGAATTGCACTGATTGGTGACTTGTAACAATTCCTCAGATTGTTAAAGGCGTGATTAAAGTCAGTAAAATCTTTTACTTTTTTTGCGAACCTCTTCGCTAGTGCCACGCCCAAGATCATTTGTTCTCATGTAAAAGAGAAAGCAGAGATGTCTTCACTGTTTGTACATGAAGAGGTAAGTTTCTTGTGCATTTTGGTTAATGTTACATGTTCTGAACGTTGTACTTTAGGAATTGTTTTTCACACTGGCTCACTACCCCAGAAGGAATTTGATTTTTAGGTGAGTTCAGGCTTTCGTAAGTGCCATTTCTGAGCTGTAGTCTTACACTTCACCTCATTCCGGGCATTCGCTGTATGCTGGAAAACTCTTATCTTTATCATACGAAATTATTGGAATTTATGGGTTGTATGCTTCGAGTTCAGTGTAATGTCAATTACACGCCATTTCGAAGGATACACACAACACATTCTTTATATGTGGTGCTGCCAGAACAGCACGAACATCCTTTTATGAGAAGTCATATTTGCTCTTATTACAGGATGAGAGGGTGCCGCTGACGTCCTGCGTAGTCTACCCCCGGCCCCAGCCTAGAGCAAGTCTACTTCCTGAACCTCCACATGGATAATCGAAAAATCTTCCGTGTCAGTAATGACGAAGAAGGAGTGACAGCACTGATGAGTTGATTTTTTTTATTTTCAACATTGTCTACGGCCGGAAGGCCTTTAACAACCACCGTGATTGAGCGGCTTTTTCTCGGCGTGAGTTTGGAGTTTATCAAAGAAGTTGTTCAGGCAGCACGACGCTGAAAATTTTAGTGTCACAATGCCTAAACAACTTTTTCTAGTGTGGTCATGGTAGATGAACAAACATTCCTATTTGTGTAAGTTATTTTGCTTAAATATAGCTGGACCATTCCATGCCAAACGTCCCAGCCACTTTGGCGACCATCTGAATTGTATTTGAAAAAAAAAAGTGCTGACTTACTGCGTTGAAAACAGTGAACTGCTAGAATATTTCAGGGAGAAAAAAAGTTTTGTTCATGTGGCTGGCTTATAACTTTTTGCCATAATGCCATCTGTGTGCTGTTTGTGGAAAATTTTGTTTGAAAACTACCGCTTATTTTTTCTAAAGCAAAGTCGGTCTACCTGTTAAGTAAATGTGCTTCTGTAAGGTATTTGAAGCTCAATAATAATAGTGCAATTTTTTTGCCACATTCGCTTCCAAGAATGAAGCCAAAATGTGTTATGTTTGCATTTTTTATTGCAATATAGCACTTTGTATGAATATCTGAGCAGTGAATACTTACTCCACAGAAGGTATATTTTGAGGAAAAAATATCTTTAGACCTCTCAAGCGGCTGAAATATACGAAAAAATATCATGAATTTCACAAAATTGTGATTTTTGTCCGTATTGAGATGCAATTTGCTCCATGTTGTGATACAATGAAAACTCAACAATATACCTAAATTGTAAGAAAATGAAATTTTATCTGTAATAAAAATGTTATCGCAAATAGTACAGGAAAGAGCGCTGTCAACTGAATTTTATTGAAGGTGCTACGAGCGTTTTTATACTGAGCACAAGACCAGGGCTCATCTGCAACAACACATGTGTGACCTTGACGAAATATTTTTAACCGAGAAAAGAATACTCTTTTTCGGAAAAGATAAGTGAAGGTGTACTGATGCATTGATCCTTGGCCTTCCTGATAAGGAGTTCTAAAATCTCTCATTTTTCTGCTTGCTTTTTTTTTTCAAAAACCGTGTTTTATGAAACCTAGGACTACACTTACATTCTTTACAGTGCCCGGCCATGAGAATACTATAGCCCTTCTTAACATTTAAAGCATGCTGTCTTGCTTGATCATTGAAGCATTGCCCAGTTTGTCCTATGTTTACTTTTCCACATGTTAGCGGCACCTTATATACATTATATTGGCATTCAGTAAACCTATTCTAGTGACAAATGGTGCAAGATTGATTATTCCTGTTGCTGTAAGTACATGCACTTTTGAAAGCTTGCAAGGGGTGGAAAACAACAATGTCATATCTGCTGGCTCTTTTCCTAAAATTGTGAGACACCTTATGTACGTAGTACCGTGTGACATGCAAAGGTGATTGGTCATTCTTTTTTTCTTTTGGTCCTGTTTCCTTTAACTTTACTTTCTGCAGGAGGGTTTCGCAAACAAGTGTGATGATGCTGTTGGGGTATTGGCTAGTGCTATCAGCCCAGGAGTGCTAAGAATGTCCTGCCTTTTCATAGTGGGCATTCAAAATTAGTAGAAAGAGAAATTGATACCACGTGTACTCAGGCCACCCTTCAGAAGTCGTGTTAGCACAAGGGTGAGGTCAGGTTTAAAAACCAGAATAAAAGACTAAAGGATGCTGGATATCCCAACAGAATCATCACACCCGTTTGCAAAACCCTCCTGCAGAAAGTAAAGTTAAAGAAGACAGGACCAACAAAAAACAATGACCAAAACCTTTGCATGTTATACCACATCATGTGTCTCACAATTAAAAAATAGCCAGCAGATTTGATATTACCGTGTTGTTTTCCACCCCTTGCAAGCTTTTAAAAGTGTGTGTACTAAACAGCAACAAGAATAGTCAATCTTGCCCCATTCGTCACGAGAATAGGTTTACTTAATGCCAATTTAACATTTGTAGAAGTATTTTTTATCAGGTAAACCAATGATCAGTGCATCACTACACGTTCATTTATCTTTTCCGAGAGGGAGTATTCTTTTCACAGTTAAGATTATTTTGTAGTGCTCACACGTGTCGTCGCGCATGAACACGGTTCTTGTACTCCGTATAAAAGCGCTCATAGCACATTCATTAAATTCAGTTGAGAGTCGGTGCTCTTTCCTGTCCTTTCTGTCACTTTCTAAAGTTGTCGCGCTGTGACTAGCACACAACCACGATGAACCAACTCTCCCAAATTAAGCTCTTGTTACGTAACACGTAGACCGAGTTTCGTATGGAAAGAAGGAGCGGTGCTTATAAAATAAAATTTTTCACATACAACTCCTAGACGGCATTCCAGGAAGTTCAGAGGGCAGCCACGTGACCAAATATTTTTCCTCTCCTAAATATTACGGAAGTTCACTGTTTTCAATGCAGCACGAGTTTTTCGAATACATTTGAGATGGTTGCCAAAATGGCTGGGACATTTGGCATAAAGTGACCCAGTGTGTCATTAGCCATAATTATGCATTACCTCTTTTGTTTTTTGTGTGTTTTGACTCAGTTTTGTGTTCGTTTTTAGCTTATTGTGTTTCTGATCATTGTATTGGTTTCTTAAGTATTCGCTAAAGTTATATGTGCGAAAACCCGTATATGTTTGCATGTACATCATTTCTCGTAACCAATTGTTATACATCCAGGAATACAAAGCTTAATCCACTGTGATTGTATACATTTGAAAGCACTATCCATATATATTTTTGTGTGCATCACTTCTTGGGAACGATTGTGTACATGAAGGCGTATATAGTGAAATCATGGTGATTGTATATATTTGAAAGAATCATAAGTATATATTTGCCTGTATTTCATTCCTATTAACCGATTGTGTACATGAAGGAGTATTAAACTGGAAACCACTGGGATTGTAGATACTTGAAAGAAATATAGGGATATATTAGCGTATATTTCATTTGTAGTCTCTATGTACTTGAAGCAGTATACTAAACTGAAACCAGTGTAATTGTATGTTGCAAAGAATTGTCAATGAAGTGAAACAGAATAAATATAATAAACATTTGAGGTGTTGCATGTGTAGTGTACGTATACGTGAACGTATATCTGGTGAAAAAGTTAGGTGGCAGAAGAAAAGTTTACGTTTTATTTGCCTAATAAATAAACGCAATGTGCAGGGGCAGCAAGGCTTCATTTTCTGTAACGCGCATTATGCATATACTGTGCAGTATATATAGATCCAGCACAAGTTCATACACGATAGTACGCGTTTATATTTTTGCTCAGACGCAATGAATGGAGCTCGACAGGTGGCGCACCATTGATAATCAGGACCACTTTCTTCAAGTAGTGTGTAATCAGTGCATGCTTATATCTATTAGTGCAGTCTAAAAGAATACTGGCACCCCTGCCATGGGCACTCAACACCCTTGTGCACCCTTCTCGCACCCTCCTCAGAGGGTGCTAAAAAAGTGATGGACATCGAAGGCACCCTTCCTTAAGGGTGTTTTTGTAACACCATACAGTTTTTTTACATGTACGCCCTATTCTAAGGGTGCATGAAAAAGCACCCTTTTTGGAAGGTGCTGAATTAACACCCTTAGGGTGTCGTCCACGGGACAAGCTCATTTACACCCCTCTGGGTGTAAAAATTTTTTACTGTGCATGCATTACAGTCACATGCGTGTATGGCCTGACAAAGGCCGGTCCCTGGCCACAACGAATGAGCCATCGTTTTTTGTTCACTCGTCCACTTGAGCACCTATTAGCCTCGAGAACGAGCGCTGGCGTCGCTATGGTCACGGCGATTTGACGTCATGTCGATTTGACGTCACGGCACGGACTCGCCTGCTCCGCCGGCGCTTGTCGCCTTTTGCTGCGCCCGCCATGTAAACGCTCTTTAGCGATAGGTTGGTGATTATTCCGCAATTTAGTGAGGGAAGTTTCTCAGTATACAAGGTGCAAGGTTGCACAACTAGTGAAAGGCTTTAAGGCTGTAAGAAGTTTCCATTATTTAGCTTAGGGTAGAGACACTCCCGTCTGAATGGAAGATTTATTGTGAACGTGGTGATGCAGGAGACGACGTTCATTGTTTTTAAAGCGTAAACTACAGAATGCGGGCTCAGAATATATGCTAAGTGGTACAAACGTTATTAAAACCAGCATAGACTCCACGATTATAGCCTGTATGTGCCAAAGTATGAGAAATGAAATGGAGACGTTTTAAGTTCACTAAATACATTGCGCTTTACCGTGCAAGTTACGCCTGCATCTGCAAATGATTTAAATGATGCACAGAACTGCGCTTCCTCCACCAGTAGACATTACATGATAATTATTGTCATAAGCACTCACGTAACATATTCGTCAAACAAACGAAATAGTACTGCCGCACACACAATGATTTCCACCGCAATAATGACTTAATTCCGTTCATTGGGATCATATGTACAGGTTCACTGCAATCATATGATTTGCTTGAAATGCTAGAGTGTTCTACCGCGGCGTCACAGATGACAATGGGAGCTTTACTAGGGTGCACCGCTAATAGCAACGATTCCCACACAAACGTTAGAAAATCGAAATGAACTACTTGTATGGCGCGCTCAAGGAAGTGGCTGAAGCAGTCACTAAACAGGGGATGACTGATGGGGCCTGTCCCCTCCCTCAAAATTATTTCCGTGCTCGCTCCCAGCTCACTTTTTTTCTTTTCATGTTTGTTCGTCTATTTCGCTTTTCGCTTTCTTTTCTATCTTTATTCCCCATTCTTCTTTCCCTTAGTGCAGGGCACTTTACGTGTGCACACTTAGTGCAGGGCACTTTAAGTGTGCACTTTACTCAACTTTAATCTGAATTTAGGATTTCGTAATGAACTAAACAACATTTGTTGGGATATACTGATCAACCTGATTTACAGGCAATAGTTAGGTGCCATAGACGAGTGTGCTTTCTTCTAAAGTGCATGAAACACTGCAGAGTCTCGTCAAGCACTCAGACAGGAAGGTGCTCATTTCCCACACTGTGCTATGACCCGTAACAAAGAGGAAGTGTGAATCTTGCGGCAGCAAAAGCCGCGTAGCTGGGTGTACGAGCGTTTATTATAACCCACAATTATCACGGAAGGACAGGCACCAAAAGTCAACAGTGTGCGTCTAATTAGGTTGCGTTTACTTTCGAGGCAACTTTCTTTCCACGAGTGCCACGCCCTTTCGCACAGTACTTGCTGGATCACAGCTGTATTTTCTTCTCCCGCCACCAACAGACAAACTAGGAAGAGTGCGCAATTACGCTGCCAAGAGCGGCATCACACGCGGCCTTCCTGTGAGAAGTGTCACCCGAAATGCGGCCCGACAGGTCGATGGAGCATGCCTGCACCTTGCACCGCGTTGCACTGTATGTTCTCGCAGCATAGCGTGAAAAAGAGCGGGAGGCTCCCCTTGTGGCTTCTGAAACTATTTACGGTATTTCTTTACTTGTGCTTCTCTGCTTTAGTTGCCTTCCAACCACCCTCTATATACTGCGGCTTGAATTGAGGTTGCTTGGTCTCGTCACTTGGCGACAAAGACCTTGCGTCACATTGTTTCATTTTCTTTGTATGTTGCTTTTTTTCTAAAGGAGCTATCGGAGCAAGACGACGAGGTCGTTAACCCCTCTATTCGCTGTTTTCAAAGCAGCGCTTTTACGCCTGGCTTTCCAGTTGAAAAACAGCTGTCACGGCATCGTGGTCATTAGGCCTAACAGAACGGCTGCCGCGCCGTCTTCAGCAACCCGTGCTGTCGGGATTCGCCACACCCTTTGACACGGATGTTTGTTTCGCGATAACAGCATCACCCTAATTTTGCATTTGCTCCTTTCCTGGTTTCTATATCTAGCAAAAAAGTCTGTGAAACTTGCAGAGAGGCTCTATGTAACCTTTGATGCATTATATATACCCATGATTGCCCATGGGTGATTCCAGTAGAGATCGACACGGGTCCAAAAGTCGATATTTTAGATTTCATTGAGTATTTTATATTTCGTGCACCTCTCACCAGGTGCCCCGCCGCGGTGGTCTAGTGGCTAAGGTACTCGGCTGCTGACCCGCAGGTCGCGGGTTCGATTCCCGGCTGCGGCGGCTGCATTTCCGATGGAGGCGGAAATGTTGTAGGCCCGTGTACTCAGATTTGGGTGCACGTTAAAGAACCCCAGGTGGTCAAAATTTCCGGAGTCCTCCACTACGGCGTCTCTCATAATCAAATGGTGGTTTTGGGACGTTAAACCCCACAAATCAATCAATCTCACCAGGTAGCCCGAAAGTCAACTTCGTTTTATGATTAACTGCATAACTTACGAGAAAAAAAATCAAACTTCACCAACACGGAGGCACCAATTTCGTCACAAGTCATTTTCGAAAATTGCAGATGCTACAAAAAGACAAATATTTTTGTTTCAAGGACGATATTTTTAGATGCGGAGCATCTTATACTCGCGCCTTGTAGTGCGCCGTCCGCACCGCTTCTCAAACATTCGACAGCTGACGCGCGCGCATGCGCCGTCGCGCCGTCGCCCACTCTTCCACCATCTGTGCATCCCTTCCTCCTCTACACACCGCGCGCGCTTCACTCCTCCACCATCTGTGCACCCTTCCTCCTCTACACACCGCGTTCGACATATACCATTCTCCTGATTCTCCAGTGGACGCGCATGTGGCGTCGCGCTTCGAGAACATTCAACAGCTGACAGTGCATGCGCCGTCGTGCTGTATATATACTCAAGGTCGGCGCTCGCTCGCTCAGTTGCCGCTCGTCGGTTGGTTTGTACGGCGCGTCGACGTCCAAGGTCGCGGTGAAATGAATTCCAACGAATCCACAAACACAATGATCGACGTCCCTTCGACCAGCGCCGCCCTTTCGCATACGTGTGTACGTGTTCACTCATTTAACACCCCCTCCTACAACCACGTTAACCAATTTAGCCATCGACCCAAGTAAGTCGCAATTTAACACCCCATTTCACAACCACGTTAACCAATTTAGCCATCGACCCAAGTAAGTCGCACTTTAACACCCCGTTAACCAATTATATGGTCCGCATCCTCCTCAGTGTTCCCCCGAGGGAAGCTGCCGGCAATTTTTTTTAACCTGAAGTGCATGTCTAATAAAGAATGAAGTCATACGGTTTTAAGTTTGTACACCTTAAGAAAATAGCTTTTAAAAATGTCTAATTTTGTGACAGTGTAAAATATGTTACGTATTCCCAATTTTTTTTCTCCGAATTATTGGGAGCAGTGTTTTCAAACTTGACACGTTTTACGTTTTAAGGATATAATGTGTTCATGAGGTACATAAATTATTGCTGCCGTAGGGCAATTGTAAATTTTTATATATTGGCTCAAAATTCTCCTACTGGCAAAAGTGTACTCCACTGAAATTTGAATAATAAAAAAACCCATCTTCGAATTTTCTTAAAATCTCGTAAATAGACAAACGAAGGCCATAATACAATAATAAAGAAAAACGTGTTGCATTATTTTGTTTTTAGCGACAATATTCGTGGTACAAATCAGAGCTTTTGGAGAATGTGCTGAAAAGTTGAGAAATCTAGAAAATCGGAACGGAAAAGCGGCAATAAGCTTCAAACGCGAATAAACGTGACCGCATGTGGTGAAGAAAGGCTGTTTTAGCAGATAAGAGTAACTATTTTGAACACGGTATTCTACAGTATCTGAATTCACTCTTATACGTATAGCACTGAGACTTCTAATATGTGGTGCCTCTCCATTACTGACACACGCATGGAGCTGATGTGACGGCCATGTGTTTGCAACACGTTGGGCAAAAGAATTGAGTGTTGAATGAGTTCATAAACGATTCATAACAACTTTTTATCATTTGGGGCACGAAGACTGCCGCATTAGACGCTTAGAACACGCTTAGACGCTTAGAACACGCTTAGACGCTTAGAACACGCTTTAGGGCAAGTTGTCATCCGTCATCTGCTCTAAAGATGAATTGCTGTGCGCCGCCTCTCGGAGGCAATGCTTTAGATCATATGGATCAAAGTAGGGAGAAAGATTACGCCTCCCACAATTTTATCGACAAAAACATTGTGAAATTCATTTTAACGTACTATACTTCAGTTTTGCATTCACACTGTGGATACTTGCCGCTTTTCCGTAATATAATAATAATTGTATGAATAATAATATTAATAATTAGAATTTATATTATTATATTATTATTATTATTATTATTATTATTATTATTATTATTATTATTATTATTATTATTATTATTATTATTATTATTATTATTATTATTATTATTATTATTATTATTATTATTATTATTATTATTATTATTATTATTATTATTATTATTATTATTATTATTATTATTATTATTATTATTAATATAAGTGGCTTTTTGCGCTTTTCCGTTCCGATTTCTAGATTTCTCAACTTATCAGCGCATTCTCGAAAAAGTCTGATTTGTACCACGAATAATGTCGCTAAAAACAAAATACTGCAACATGTTTTTCTATATTACTGTATGAAGGCCTTCGGTTGTCTATTTACGAGATTTTAGGAAAAATCGAAGATAGGTTTTTTTTATTATTCAAATTTCAGTGGACTACACTTTTGCCATTATGAGAAAATTGAGGCAACATATAAAAGTTTATATTTGCCCTACGGCAGAATAATTTATGTACCTAATGAACACACCATATCCTTAAAACGTGGCAAGTTTGAAAACACTGCTTGCATTATTTTCGAAGAAAAAAAAAAGGGGGAATACGTAACTTATTTTAAACTGTCGCAAAATTGGACATTTTTAAAAGCCATTTTCTTGAAGTCTACAAACTTGAAACCGTATGAATTTTTTCTTCACTAGACATGCAATTCAGGTAAAAAATATCTTCCTTGAAACAAAAATATTTGTCTTTTTGTAGCATCTGAAATTTTCAAAAATGACAGGTGACGACATTGGTGCCTCCGTGTTAGTGAAGTTTGATATTTTTTTTCTCGTAAGTTATGCCGGTAATCATAAAACGAAGTTGACTCTCGGGCTACCTGGTGAGAGGTGCACGAAATATAAAATACTCAATGAAATCTAAAATATCAACTTTTGGACCCGTGTCGATCTCTCGTGGAATCATCACCAGGTAAAGCTTTTCTTCGCAGATAATGCAGTATATTCGTCTTTTTTGTCTATTTTCTGACCTTAGAGAGCCCCAATACTGTTAATATACTTTGCATTACCCTGTTTTGTTAAACGACGGAAACGGCGAACGGTGCTAAACAGTTTCCTCGCCTTCATATACTGCATGAGCATCAGGGCAGAGGCTATAGTATTCGAATAAACGTATTATAGGCAAATCAACCATGTAGCAGAAAGAGAGCGTATAATTTAGGTGAAAGCAGGAGATTAGTATGCTCGAAAACAAGCACTATCGTTGAAACATTTTTTAAGGTCTTGTTGCAATGCCATGAGCTTGTGTGGAAACTCCTCAAAAGAGCGGGGTATGAACTGATGCAATCAATGCCTGTAGTACGTACCACAGCCAGGTTGGCGGTGCAACTTTTGCGGGGCTGAAAAATTAATAAATTGAGCGCAACTACTTGGCATAATAGGTGCATTCTCACAGCACCGAAAAAAAAAGATAAAACACCCACATACCTGTTATAAGGCGAATAAATCCTGTAATCTGTTAAATTCTATTTAAAAGAGCACTGACACAATATTTTGACGGCGAGATAATGAGTTAGATATATACTTATACATAGAGACATGCATGACATCAACGAATTATGAAGGACGAATATGACGCAGAACATTGTCGAAAGCAATTTCAATCTGCATGCCACGCGAGCCAGCCAGACGCGGAGTCCCTCGTGAGGCCCGCATTAACAGGGCGGGAGTGTATATAAGGCAGAAAGGGTTAAAATGACACACGGGGCAATACGCGGCATATACACTTTGCCGACTTCTGTGGCTTAAATAAAAAAAAAATATTTTCCTTCTTTCTCTATATCAGAGGTTGGTGCTGGTAATTGTACTTGTTTATGTGTATAAAGTTATCATTGGTTACAAGCGTACACGTAGGAACAATTACGCGGCTGGCGTTGGTGTATTCCCGACCCGTCCAAAATTAACAAAATTGTGCTCGCTCAAATTTATATGGATCTGTGTATGAAGCTACTCTGACGTCAGTGCAGAAACTCACGTATTTATTTTGTTACTGTATACTACTATAGCTATACATACCACAAAAAGTTTTGTTCATTTGTTGTATGGTGCCAAAGCAGAATAAATTTTTGAATTAGGGCATGTGGAAGGGGCAATACTTCAGAAACAGGCATTTCAATGCCTGTTCCTAAGTGAACTAGTCAGTGAACCCTTTTTTATACTGGTTATATATTATATTTTTTTGGTTTAGAAGAGTTCCAACGTACAAGAAAGTATCATGTAGAGCTTCCTGGGTAGGAAACCATCTAAAAAAACATTGACTACTGCTGAGCACAGGGCTGACCTCGTAAATGCTACGTCGAGGCTGTTCCAAGTTGCCAGAAATGCTCTCAAGGTGCGCATGAAAAAAAATTGAAAAAATCTCCAAGTCATGTCGCTCCCAAACACGTCTTGGTATGAAATTTTATTAACGAGGGAAGGAAAATAACTTCATTTTGGCCTTGCGAAATAGCTCTGCGCCACACACCAGGCTAACCCCGTATTCTAGAGCGTCCCTTCACTGAACGCTTCACCTTCACTTGAGAAATCCGAGTGAAGGGCAGTATCTAGACACGCCAAGTCGATGTATATCAGCGATAAACTGCTGTGATTCTTGAGTAGCGCAGTGTTATTTTCAGTCGAATAGCAGCGCAGTGCTCAACTCTGTCAAGAGAAGGGTGCAAGCCGAGTCGAGGAGCGTTTGTGAATACGGGGGTAAGTCCCACGTATAGAAACGAGTTTTATTAGAATTTTTTTCATGCCAAAATTTGAAAAGAAACAAGCAATAGAAAATACAAAATTCATTGCCTCACAAAGCTCGGCTGACTAAGTTGAAAGCCGCGCAATGCCCGAGCAGTTCTGCATCAATCAGCAAAAAGAGGTGAATGAGGTGCGCCAAAACTTATCTTGCGTTCCATCTTGCATAATGTAATAAACTGCAAGCATTCAGCACAAGACACAATTAGCACAAAGAAAGACTGGGGATGCTTCATCTGCTAGGTGGTTTGGAACAAAGCAGCACCAGATTCTGTCTGGGTACATTGCGTGGAGTGCAAGGAGTGGTCTCATGAAGACTGCGTGGGGGCTCACTGAGTGAATTACAGGTGCATCTACAGCAAATCCTCTCAAGGAATAAAATTTTATATGCGAAGCATTTCTTAGCAAGCTTCGGCGAATTCGAGCGTATCTATCATTCATCTATCTATCTATCTATCTATCTATCTATCTATCTATCTATCTATCTATCTATCTATCTATCTCGCCGCCTACGACTTTTAGCTCTCCTGGCCGTTTCGATAATGGTATCGATACCAAACTTGGTATGGCATAACATGAGTGTATGAAAAACATGTTTGACTTGTCATAACATGAAAATCATGATATATATGTTATGATTGTCATGATTTACAATTCTTCGTTCTGCAGCTCTTGTGGTGGCTTCGTTTGCACAGCACGTTGCAAAACTGGTATGGTATGAGACGATTGCATGGCGAACACTAGCGACAGACCCTAACATGAAAATCATGACATGAGTGTCATGTAACAACATGACTACGTTTCACGCTCATGATGCGCTCGCGGCCGTTTTGATAGCATCACATATACCTAATCTCATAATGCGTTACGTGAATGAATGACGAAGGTATGTGGCTGGTGCAAACATGGTTATCACGAGACGCGTGTCAACGTACAACATGACTGCATGCCATGTTCATGATGCACTGGCGGCTGTTTCGCTATAGCTTCACTTATACCAAATTTGATATTACGTGACGCCAATTGATTACGAAGGTATGTGACTAGTGAAACATGATAATCATGAGATGCGTGTCATGTGAAAACATGGTTACATGTCATGTGAGAACATGACTACGCCAATACATTTCGGCGTGACGCAGTGCGCGTTCTCGCTGGCGTTCATTTCTTCGCCTCACGCCGGCCTTGCCGCGCCAGGCGCTGGTCCTGCCATATTCTCTCAGGCGCCGCCGCGCTACGTTGCTTTGACGCATGCTCGTATCAGTGTGTCCGGCGTTCCTCCGTCACAAAAAGAGGACGACGCAGTGTTTTCTGGGTAACGCATCGGCACGAAATGCAGAATGACGTATTTCACACCGGTTGCCGACGGACGCTGGTCGCACCTGGCGTCAGACTATAAATGCTGGCGTTTTGCTAACGAAGCGACGCGGTGCCCAGCGTGCGCACGCGTCAACGCTACATTGGAGTATATTGGGCCATTTATGATGCTTTCGTGGCCGTTTTGCTAGTTCCACATCTACCAAGTTTGGTGTTACGTGACGTCAGTGGATGACGAAATATATTACTGGTGCAAACATGATAATCCTGACACGCGTGTCATGTAGGAACATGACAACATACCACGCTAATAGCGTGCCCACGGTCGTTTCCCTAGCTCCACATACACAAAATTTGGCATCATGTGACGCGAATAGATGACGAAGGTAAACCACATATCCAAACATGATGATAATGACACTGAAGTCATGTACGGCATCAATAAACTTCACTTCATAACGTTTTGCTGATTTCGAAGTGACATATCAACAATTCTCATCCGTGCTTTACATATCATCGATATCCCCTGTACGCGGGATGTGCCATATTTCGACTGTGAGACTTTTCGACTAACTAGAGGAACCATTCAACTCAGCAAGTGGCAGTGACCTCACCGAAGCCAATCTTGTCGCAGTGAGTTGATCTTTCATCCATCCATCAGTAGGACTCCGACGCTCTGAGGCTGCTGCTACTTCGGCGTGGTTTTCGCGTGTCATACTATGGGCGCGAAGCAGGCATCAGTGTGAAGAGCTGTCAGCCAACTCATGACTCTGCATCGATGGAGCATTCAACCACCGTAACACCGTCTTCCATTGAGCAAGGGTCGTCGTCGGTGACGGAAAATGATGCCGGGCGTTGCGTGGCAGTAACGACACACGAGGCGCACACCTTGGAGCTGACATCTGATCCAGCTTTCACCAGTTCTTTTTCCGGACAACAAAATGACATTTCGACTGGAAAAATAATGGAGGACGATGCTGCCTCGAACTGTCCTGCTGACCACAACAATGACGACGATGCAGGCGGCTGTTGGACGACCGTAATAAAGAAGCGATGCGCCCACAAAATGAACGCCCATAAGGAAAGCCAAACGAGAGCATCCCGGGCGTCTCTCAGCGCAATGTACGCAAGCAGCGTGGGAACCGGTGTCTGCCTCGACTTCCTATAGACGATGAAAAGACCATTCTACACTTTCGTGGAGGACGTTGCCTGGATAGGTGGACGCGCCCTGACTTTCCGGCACTCTCTGGAGCGCTGCTGGTTTGACTACCAGAGACCGCGAGGACATCATATTTCAAATGCGACTACTGGAAAACAAGGCGATCGTCAGCACGCCCCAGTCTTATGTGGTCGAAGCGTTATACAAAATGTGGGAGCGGAAACTTAGTGAGCGTGTTTATCCCATCACTACATACTTTGAAGCTCCGCACAACTCTTGCACTGGTATTGCTCCTGGCATCGTGCCCGGTACGTCGTTTCCCACAATACTACATGAACTTGTGGCTCCTGTGACCCAAATACTTCAAGCACGCATGATGGTTCAGACCAACATTGCGTTGGTCACTTTCGAAGAATTGAAGGTCCCTCGCTACGAGCGCTTCTACGGGGCCGAACTGTGTTGTTACCCTTATCGCCCCCGACAGGTTGTCTGCAAGATTTGCCACAAGCTGGGCCATCACGATGACCATTGCCCTACACCAGACGTTGTCATATGCCCGCCGTGCGGCACTGACAACCCCACCCAGTTGCATCCGTGCACTTCGCACTAAAAGTTCTGTGACGGACCTCATCCTACGACGGATCGAAACAGCCGTCGGCATGCGAGGCAGGCACTCAACAAGGTGTGCGTGCGGAAAGCCCTCGAAAATGAACTGCGTCCACTCCAACCCTCCACTCACCATACCGTGTCAAGAAAGACGGCCGAGACCCGCCATTTACGCATCCCGACGAAGGCAAAAGAGTCGCGCTGCAAGAGCCTATTCAAATCGCATTGCAAGTCAAACTATCGCTCTAAGTCCCGGGCCCGCTTAATCCCGGACCTGCTCCCAATCCCGGACTCTCCTCAAGTCCCGCTCCTGCTCCAAGTCCAACTCCTGCTCCTACGATGAATCACGGCGTCCATAGGAGAAGTGCACTCTTTCCTCATCTACACAACAACCATACAAGAAGGCTTTGCAGAACAAATCTGTTGGCAAGGAGGCACACGCTTTCTCCGAGCAGCAACTGTTCCCGTAACAAAACGCAACTAAGGTGGCACCTCGGGAGGTAGGTTAGGCAGAGGGTCTCTCACAGCCACCTTCGCCTTGTCAATCACTCCCCAACGCATTCCCTCAGATCACTAAACCATGATTCTTTCGCAGAATTAGAACGCCTACGTCGAGACATGGAGGCGAGTTGCGAACACCTGCGAAAGCAAATGAATGCGCTGGTAGCAGAAATGGGCACCAGTATGCAGCCTGCACTCGACAGGAGAGAACGCCGCAGGGAAATCCTTCAAATTGAGATGATGGAGCGCGTCCAGTCAAGTATAGAACGCATGCTCGCACTTGCGACTGCCGTGCACACTACCAAAACTAAACTTGATCAAATCTATCGGCCGTCAACATCCAATGCAAGTGCACGGCGCTCACGCCATTACACACGCCCTTCCGTTTCCTCTCGCGATGAAGATGGCGTCTCGTGACAGGCCACGACTAGTGGTGTGGCAGTGGAACTGCAGGGGATTCCGCCAAAAGCGGAATTCCCTGCAACAGTACGTAGGGGCATTCCATAACACTCCCGATGTTATCCTTTTACAAGAATGAAATCGCCCGCCTTCTTTATCACGCCACAACACGCTCTTGGGTGCGTATCCTCTTGTGGGAGCCCTAGTTTCGAAACTTGTCACATGTCGCCTGCATATCACTAGTAGGGACATCCCTCACCAAATAATCGAAATAATTACGCAAGGCTCAAACAGTGAAAGGTTGTTTTTACTAGATATGTACACTTCCCCCCGTTAGTGTACGCACTGCTTTTACCACCTTCTCGCAGAATTTGGGAGTTTTGAACGGGTTCGTGTGGTGTGCGAAGAATTCAACGCTTCACATACAGTTTGGGGTTACCTCAAATTGCAGGCTAAAAGAACACGCTTGTGGAACAATATTTGTAACATGAAATACACTCTACTCACTGACCCAGAGCATCCTACTCGTATTAGCAACAGTATATCACGTGAAACCTGCCCTAACCCCCACCTTTATGCGCAATACGGGCCTTGTGGTAGCGCATTGTTCTCTAGAGGAGCACCTTGGCAGCGACCACTATATTATGGTGACCATTCTATCACTTCATAGTACCCGGAGGACCGAACGAGTTTACGCATTACAGACTTGGTCAAATTTAGGGAACGTCGCCGGGATCCATCTGAGGGGCAAGTTTACGAGTGATGGCTTTACTCTCTTACTTAAGATATAATGGCCCCCACGCGCAAATTATGTACTATCACCAAAACACCAGACGTTGACCCATATTTGCTTCATCTTTGGGACGCGCGAATAGGACTGACAAGGCGATGGAATCGCCAACGTCCCAATCGTATACCTAGGAAAATAATAGATCAAAATACACGGGAACCTAAGAATACGCAGCAACCCTCACCAGAAATAACTGGCGAGGATTCTCCAACCGGCTTGCAGGAAAATTAGGCCCCGCAAAAACATGGTAGATTCTTTAATCCCAAACAGAACCCTCCACCACAAAAACAAAAGCATTTCAAAAGTTACATATTCTAATTCTCGATTATCAGGACGATTCCTCGAGATTTCTTAGGGAGCTCCAAAAAATTTCATTCCGACAGGCCCAACATTGCTTTACCCTGACTATCCGCACGTAGGCGAGACAAATGAATTGTTGGATGCAGATATAATGATTGAGGAAGTGCAGGTAGTGTTACAAGATCTACACCATAACACGGCACCGGGAGCAGACCATAATCGGTTCACCACACTCCGCAACCTAAGTGATGCGGATATCACCCACCTCACCGGTATATTTAATGAATACTGGCGCCAAGGTACACTTCCCCAAGCGTGGCGACACGGCGATATTTCACTGATTCCGATGCCGGGCAAACCAGTTTAGGTTCAAAACCTACGTCCCATATCCCTAACCTCATGCATTGGGAAGCTGATAGAGCATGTACTCTTGCGACATCTGCAGCCCTTCTTAGAACATCAATCCTTCATCGCGCATTCTCAATTCAGATACTGAGCTCATCTATCGACCAAAGATGCACTGTTACAGCTACGGGAGGAAGTTCCAGGGCCTCGTTCTCGTGCCAAAACGAGAGCACTCTTTGCTTTAGATTTGAAGGGGGTCTTCGGTAATGTTGAACACGACCTCATAATTCGCAAGCTATTGGAGTCGCATTGTGGAACTCGAATGTATAACTACATCCGCTCATTTATTCGCAGTAGTCTCACTGTGGCAGTGAGACTGCATCGGTCTGGTACAATCCACCTTACAGGACGTGGGACATCACAGGGTTTTGTTCTTTACCCTACATTATTTAATATCACACTGTCAGGGCTTCCCCGCTTGCTCGTCTAGATCCCCGATGTCGCGCATGCTATTTATGTGGAGGACATCACCATCTGGTCGACATGGGGCTTTAATAGAGCCACCCAGGACCAACTGCAGAAAACAGTAGAGCAGTGGATGCTGTCGTGTAGTACGCTAAAAAAGGAGGCTTGTAATGTGCGTGAATGAATGACGAAGGTATGCGACTGCAACAGACATGATAGTATTGAGATGCTTGTCATGATTGCATGTGTGCATGTATTCAGATGCATGTATTCAAATGCATGCCAGATCCTGGCTACATGCCACGCTCATGATGCACTCGTGGCCGTTTCGCTACCTTCACGTATTCCAAATTTAGAATGGTGTGACATGAATCAGCGACGAAGGTCACTTATTCTCGTCAACAGACATGTTCTGGTATACCAATTGTGGTAGCGATGTCATTATCGAAACGACGAGGAAAGCTGAATGTCGTAAGCGGGAAGATAGATAGATAGATAGATAGATAGATAGATAGATAGATAGATAGATAGGTAGATATATAGATAGATATACAGATAGATAGATAGATAGATAGATAGACAGATAGATAGATAGATAGATAGATAGATATATAGATAGATAGATAGATAGATAGATAGATAGATAGATAGATAGATATAGCCCCGCCGTGGTGGTCTAGTGGCTAAGGCAGTCGGCTGCTGACCCGCAGGTCGCGGCTTCATATCCGGGCTACGGCGGCTGCATTTCCAATGGAGGCGGAAATGTCGTAGACCCGTGTGCTCAGATTTGGGTGCACGTTAAAGAACCCCAGGTGGTCAAAATTTCCGGATTCCTCCACTACGACGTCTCTCATAATCATATGGTGGTTTTGGGACGTTAAACCCCACAAATCAATCAGATAAATAGATAGATAGATAGATAGATAGATAGATAGATAGATAGATAGATAGATAGATAGATAGATAGATAGATAGATAGATAGATAGATAGATACGGTCAATGTCGCCGATGTTCGCTAAGAAAATCTTCGCATTTATATATGCTTCATGTTATGATTTTCGACCTGTTCTCTGCGTTTAGAAATATGGCCTTTTTTTTTTTGCTTGCAGACCCTGTACTTGTCGCTAAATGCCGCCAACTTAACATTGTTAGTCTCGGCTCGATAAAACGTCCTTCTGATGCCTCCTTTTAGCGACTATTTTTGTCTCCCATGTGAACGCCATAATTTGAACTCTATGGAACACAAAAAGCTTGGCGTAAACACTCAGCATGTTGGGCGGATGTGCAAGTTCTACAGGGTATTTCTTTTACGAAATAACTTTGACACTGCGCTTGCGCAATATATGAGCTACTGAAAGCCTGCCTGTCGGATGCCTCTGGCATAATTCAAGAACAAGAACCCTGCTTCCCGCTGCCTCCTTCTCCCGACCTCTTCGCAGCTTATGACGGCCATTTCAGTGAACACACTTTACAGCCGTGATTCATTCTAAAATGGCGGAAATGGCGTCATTTTGTTTGATTTTTTTCAATTAACACAAAATCCAGCCGTACCCACCGCTGGGGCTGCAGATCGTATCCTTGCACTGTAAACACGTTTTAGCCTTTTAGGGAGTTTTTGGATGGTGTTGCAGCGTGCATCCTAAAGGTAATAAGTGAAACGGCCTTCAAAATGAGGTTTTAACTAACACCCTTGTCTGCGGTGTTTTTGTAGGGTCTCTGGGGCGTTTTCTTTTCCTCGTTTGAACACCAGACCTGCGAGGTACCTTTTGGTGTTTCTGTAAAGTTTCTGGGGGTTTCGTTTTCTTCATTTGAACGCCATGCTTAAGCGAGAGCCGTCCACTTCGAATCTTTTTAGTTTTAGTGGTCAGCCTGCTTTATTAAACTGATTTGGGTGCACGTTAAAGAACCCCAGGTAGTCCGAATTTCCGGAACCCTCCACTAAGGTGTCTCTCATAATCACATGGTGGTTTTGGGACGTTAAACCGCACATATCAATCATCAATCAATGCTTTAATAAACTCAATTGTTGAGAGATATTGCTGGTTGTTTATTCATAATTCAGTAATAAAGCTTTGATACTTGTGTATCACTGACAAAATAGCTCCGTTTTTTAGATTTATGACCGATTTTTGGCAGAAGGTTTAACAAGATTTGTTTAAGAAGTAAATGGGGTCAAAGGAGGGAACTTAGTAGGTTACGTTGGTGTTTTTATATAACTCGATTCGGGGGCTTAAATGTAGCACAGTGGAAGTTTTTCTGCTTTTCTTGAAAGCCTTTAAACACCCTTTTATACGCGGCCGAGGGCAAAAAGGATTTCAGGCACGAAATTAATCTTTCAAAAATTTTATTGCAAATATTCATCACAGGGACGTATTAGAAAATGTACATCAACGTATACATGCACAAACATGACATTTGCATACAAGTACGCACGACTGAGGAATCGAACTCGGGACCACACGCATTGAAAGCACACACGATAACCATTGCAACACTGTGCCACCACTAGATTGCCTGGTTTATCACAGGGTTTTTACATGCACAAAGCGGCTACTACCACGTCAGCGACACTTCAAACTTTCGTTTTCCGTAGCAGCGGCATGTTTCAGCGCTTGTACAAGGCCACTGCATAAACTGAAGGGTGTCATGCAGGTCATGGTGAATACCTTCGGCTTCGAACTATTCGGCTCGTTGTTTCGTGCCGCTAGACAAATGGTAAACGTGTGCTAACTGGAGCACTTCTCCATACATCGACAGTGCTTCACTCGCCCGAAATTTGTGAATACCAGCATGACAAAAGGTATCTTCAGATGGCCGAACATATGTGCATTCCACGGGCGTATCCTTTGGAGTTATTTTCGCTATAACTGCCTCGACCTGCACGCGTCCCATGGCAGTGGCGTGTACTGAGCGGTTCTAGCCCGCCTGTGTTTCCATTGTAGATAGATATCTGAGACTGCCACCACAAAAAATCCTCAGAGACGAGAACGAAACGCTGAGCAACACATCTTCACCATTTCAAAACTCTGCCGTGACAGACAATGAGCGACCAGCGCGAGCGTGCTATCCTATATTGTTCTCGTCTGCCACCGGCGCGTTCACCACCGCCGCTGTTTCCCATATCATATAAAAAATAAAAAAAGCGTTACACACAGAGATGCCCATAAGCGTGCACATGGTTCCTATTCAGTGGGAGAGGGGAGGGGCGAAGGTTTTTCGCGGCGCCCACCCTCCCTATTAAGTCAATGTACCGGGCGGACTTCACACCCACTCCCCCTATGCGATACAAGGACACTAACGCGCCTACACTAAATCCCTTTAATGCACGCATACTGTCGTGAGCCAAACGCAGGGGCAGCAGAGCCTGCCTTCTGAGCAGCTGAACTATAATCTGTATCCGCAATTAGAACTTATTCGCAACTCGTATTTTAGCGGGGAACAGTGTTTCTCTAACCCGAGCTCAATATTTATTGATTTAGCACTCGTTGAATCCCCATAATCTTACTTATAAATCTTTATTGTATATATTACACAAATGAATTAAAAAATCGCCTAAGGCATGCCCCAGCATCAAACACAACCACCACAAATTAACAGTTGACAGGTATCCCACTAAATATTGAAGTTAATTCACTAGCACTTCATCCTTATGAGTGACCATGTGTACTTTGCACTCCTGTTGCCCAGATGATGTAGGACGAATTAAAAGCAAATGCAGAGTTACAGTCTTCCTATACAAAGCAGCTGTTCTTCATTAAAAATTCTTTTTAATTGCTAGTATACCATATGCACAGAAGATGGCAGGTTGGCTTCTTTGCCATTCAGAATTTCGTAGACATAACACAGAAACCCCGAGGAGTTTATCAAACAGACATAAGATTAGAAAATCTTACTCATTGTAGCAGTGTGTTGTCACCTTCATATTATGTTATACTTTATTTATGCGACACGCCACTTCAATTATGCTACGATTGATGAATCACCCACTAATGTATGCATAAACACAGTGAAAACTTTCTGCCTCTTTGCCTGTCACCTATATATTTTCCACAATAATTCTGAAGAGTAAAACACCTGCTCTACTTGCTAGGTAATTAAAGCACATTAAGCCAGCAGCATCTCAGCCATTCCTATTGCATACCTCAAATGATTGAAGGTAGAGTGTTCATAACAGCATCAGTTGTCGTGTCAGTGTAAGAATGTGTATATTTACATATTTGCATACAGTAGCTATACCTAAAACAAATACTAGAAACATACACAGCATTGGCCTATCACCGTATATAATTCACCACAGTATAGTAAGATGAAACTAGAGAAAATATTCTCGTCATTTTCTCGTCACCATAACACACACTAAAATGTGCACTTCCCAGAGCACAATTCCAAAATTATGAGCACACGCCAAAAAAATAGGATGTACAAGAATCTTGATGTTAGTCTACACATGAAGGTTAGCAAATTAGTACAATAAGGCTAGCGTCACTTTTATGAAATATTCAACCACCCAGGTAGGCATGTTGTTTTTTTATTGCATTAGATAGACCTATGGCATAAAAACTTCTGTGATATGATTATAAGTTCTGTTTTTCGCATAAAAGTCCAAATTAGACCTGTTGAGTTCATTGTACATCAACTTCCCAAAATTTGTAAATGTGTTCAGTCATAATGGCCAGAGTAGGGTCTAGTTGGTTGTACATGGTTGACACTCACGACGCACTACAATTGAAAACTTAAAGGCACACTGAAGGGTCACGTGTCCGAGCATGTTAAACAGCTGCCAAAATTCGTATGACCCCATGGTAGCACGAAGTTTGATGAAGCAAGTTGATAGACTCAGGGACAGCAATTAACCTGATGCCTTGATCACTGCCTTGGCTGAGAGGGTGTTAAAAACTGTCGTCAACAGGTATAAAATAAATACAAAATTAAAAGAGAAGTCAAAAGAGGTGCCTATTGTTATGCCCTACGTTCGCGGCATTTCGCATGGACTGAAAAAATTGCAAGTAGGCATGGCATACTTATCACCTTAACGGCACCTCACAATATAATTTCACTTTGTCACCAAGTAAACGGCAACAACTAGAAGAACAACCATACATATTCTGTTAAGCATGTCAACAAGTTTGTATCACGTGAAAAAAATGTTGTATATGGTACTCCTTGGCTACGCGGAAATAGGTACATTTGGCAAACTGGCAGGTGTCTTAATTCATGTTAACATCAGCATGATTGCAACTGCAAGCACATTAGTCACCCCAGAAATATATTTACCCATTGCAGGAAGTCTCATCGCTGGCCAAATTCAGAAAACGCCATTATTTTATCAAGATTCAAAGACACAAACGAAAAAAATCAATGAAGCCTTCATGATGTGTAGGCTTGGTGAAGACAGTTGTGTTAGTGTGCCATCTATTCATTAGTCCAACAATAAATATGCTCTTAATGTGAATATTTTAGATAGTTGACAAGGCCAGATTTGATGTTGCGCAGATGGTTGCTTTCTTGTGGTGTGCAGTGGGCAGATTTATGCTGTTTCTTTTTTTCTTTTCCTTTCACCCTATACATGTTTGTTATGTTTCCATCGAATAAACAGTTGTTAGTTCGTATTCGTGTGTGTCCTACCTGCGCTTTGGTGTGTCTTTTAGTGTTCAATTCTAGCGTGTCGTGATTGTCAACCGTGTTTATTCATGCCAACAAATTAACAACATTGCATTTATATATGTGGCCTCACGTAATTACTCACACATATCTGAAGAATAACTAAATTTTTTAGAATTACCTAGTCTTGGGATATTGTTGGCATTATCGCACAGCTGTAATACACCAACGCTTTATTTGTACATGATTATTACAGAATTATTTACAATATTTCTATGCTAACTAATGTCATCTGAAGCCTAAGAAGTTCATCTTTCAGTTCTCACTTCATGACTAATGCTTACTAACCGCATTAAAATTATTCCAAGTACCTGGGCTGCATATAACAAGAAATTAAGCAATCACTGGCCTAATATTTAAATCTTTCTATATATAGCAGATGGTGGTTAGCATATTGTCTCCTAGAGCTTGGTATCCTATAAGGTTGAAACTAGTTTGATCACAAAAGAGTGTAAAGCAGTTATCACTTCGGTCCATAGTTGAAAAAAGTGCAATAACAAACCAACATAAAAATACAAGTGAAGAGAACAAGGCAACGCAGTACTATAAACTAAAATTCACCGCAAGTATGGTTATTTTACTCACGTTTGTACTCATTCTGCGACTGCATGATACTTTCATCTTGTAATTTTTTCGTACTATATGTGTGTATCCTTTTTGTGATTGGCATCACACTTCCCTTTCTAGTAACCCATTGTCCTGTGCATTTCATTCTCATTCCACTATGATATGGGCCTCTTTTTCGCTCTTTACCTGTTATTACTGATAACTTGCCGAACTGTCTCTCTAAGAAATAAGTTTGCTGTATAAAGCCAGTTCCACCTAGTTTTATTTTTAACAATGCGAAATCTTCAAATGGGCACGCTATTGAGCGGGTTCCATGCAGTACAATGCATAACACTCTGTTTGTATAACAAAACACAGTGAGAGTATTATCCCAAATGTTTTAGGCCGTACGAAATGTTCGAGCTAGTGTACATTGAGGCACGGGAGTGTTTCCACATTACAACCAACAGCTGGTTGAGCAACTCCTGCAGCTTTCCCATAAATGTCTTCCTGAAAAGGATACAAAAAGTCAATGAAGCTTTTTGTATGTATAAAAATGAATATCTTACCACTGACTCACACTTGACAGTACCATTGCAGACTTTCTAATTAAATATGATACAAGTGTAAAATTTAGATGTTCTTAAGTAGTTTTTTGTAAACTTTTCACCTATAGTTTAGAGGGTGAAGAATACATGATGGTGATGAAATTCAAAACAACATCAGAAGTGAACCCCTGTCCTGTGCGCTACTATTTCGAAAGTTCTTGATCTCAGTGTAGTTGGTATTGTAGTGTAAAGGGATGCAAATGTTAGTAAGATTCACTTTGTTATTATACCCATTCTCGATGAAGAAAAAATGTTGAAACCCTTGTCCTTAGATTTATGTGCACATCATTGACTTTCATTTAGTCAAAATTTCTGTACCTCCTTACGGTGTCACTGATGATGATAATGATTTTTAGATGCTAAACATCAGCAATTATACCCCTTTATAATAAAACACGTGGAACACTAGCCTATTGAACAACCCCAGCTGTTCTGTTTATGTTTCTAATTGGGTGACCTGTTATTGATTCCTCGCAAAAATAAACATCACACTTGTAATGATGGCAAAATAAGAGCCAGACACAATAGCAGCAGTTTCTACCTTGCCAGCAATTGTGTCAATTGTGAGAATAATCTGCATTGATCACAAGCACTACGACAACAAAACGTAAAACAAAATAACCAAAAGGAAGGATTAAGGTGACTAAATAACAATGTTCAATAGATTCAACCGACTGATATAAGTGCAAATAAATTAGCCATGTACAAGGGACACAGCTAAATGCTATAATTATTCACATGTATTTGTGGCAAGTTCTAGTGCAGATATGTGATTAATGAAGTGACAATACCATAAAATGCACGTGCTTCCTCAAAAACACAGTCACTAACCACATGTCAGTGACAACATATGGTCATGATTATGTCTCTTTAACATAATTTACCTTTCAAGCTAAATCAATACAATCTTATGAGGCTACTGTACCTTGATATGCAATGTAATTTTTTCTCTACGACCCGGTTATTGTGAATGATGCGAAATTGTTATCGTGAAGTCTTCTTACTAGCTCATATTCTGGGCATAAGAACAGAATAAATAGAAAACAAATTTGGTTTTAATGCACACTTTATCACATGGCAGCAAGCTAAAAGCGGTTGTTCGTTTGTTTGTTTTTGCTGAAGTGTATACTCCCTGAAAGCAGTGTTGCATTCAGGCTTTATCGCAACCAAAGAAATTAAGTAGCATTAACTTGCCTTTGTTAAGGTGCACTCGCTTGAATCAGCTGGCTGCTCAATGCTTGTGAGGTATTCACAGGCGTTTCAAAACACGCACCACCCATAGTTATGTGAGCTTACTGACATTGTTGCTTTTCATTGCTCTTTTCATGCAACGCAAATTGCAAAACACCTCCTTCTGCTGCTCAAGCGACGATAAAGATGCGCGAACAAAGGAAACATAAGTATTACCTACCATTTGTGTTCCTTATTGTGCCGCGAACGTGGTGCGCCCATAAGCTGCCTGGTTGTACACAGCGGCATGCTCGCATGCTCGCTTGAGTCTCAGGGCCATTGCCACACAATCGCACTCGCACTGCGACGTGTTGCACTGTTGTTAAACTACACATTTTACGGCTAGCGACGAGAACACAGCAACACTACCGCACAAAACACGCGCACAACACCGCGACACAGCCGTGCAGCTCAAATGCGTCGCTCAGAAGGCAAATGTTATCCCGTGACGGTTTCGCTTCGCTATCACTTACTATGCTCACCACACGCTCACCACTCGCTTGAGTCACAGGGCCATTACCACAACATCGCCCTCGCATTGCGGCGTGTCGCCCTGTCGCTCAGAAGGCGAAGCTTCGCTTCGCTATTGCTCACGCACGTCGCTGGGGTCGTCTCCTAATCTCTGCTGGCATTTTGGAACTTGAACTGCTCTTTTTTCGCGTGTTTTCTTTTATTTCTCGCCGTGCCTCGCTTTCCCTCTTACGAGGTGCCGTCGCTGTTCAAGGGCCGAAGCAGAGATTGGTCGAAGGGCATATTTTATCACTTCGTAGCGGCCGCTTGAAAATAGTTCCCTTCACTTGTTTCTTCTTTTTTCCTCCGGGCCTCCTCAACACCTGGTTTCATTCCGTGCGTTGATGCACGCCGCGCCTGCACGATACGTTATCCAAAAGGGTAAACTTAGTGTGCGGGTGGTCGCATAAGTCTGCACGCTTTTACTTTAGCACTATATGGATTTGATAACAAAACAACATAACTGAAGTTATGTGGTCACAGTTCTGGCTGAACCCGAACCCAACTATATGAAATGTTCCCTCTGCAGCATTCCGTACAAAGTATATTGTTCGACGATATGAAGAAATAGATAATTGATTAGCGCATTGTGAATTTGTCAAGAGTTAATTTCCTCGTCCTCGACTAGCTTCTACACCAGCTAAGGAGGGAAGATGTTTGAGGTTTGGAATGGGTCCCCTCGATGACTCGAGTGCACGGTGACAGCGCTAAGGAAGATCCGTAGTCCGGTGAAGAGACGCTCTATTGCAGCCTCAAGCGTCTGCCTTAGTCCAAGCCCGAACCTCCGCTCTTTCATTTCAGATTCAAGCAACCTATTTTCAACCCTCGGTTGAACAAAGGGTCTTCACACAAGCCAATCACACATTGGGGCTCACATCATCACACCCAATCCCAAAAAACACTTTCACAACAAGCACTGCATTGGTAAAAATGCCGTTACGAAACACAACACGAGAGGGGATACGTTCTCCGCGTGTCACACTCTCTCCCATGACAGGTCATGTATCGGCCGACCTCTGTCGGTTGCCGTTCTCACGCTCGGGCTCCATCAACATTCTCATTAACGTCACTTCGTAGAAGCCTCCGTAAGCGCGGAGATTATACCGTCAGGCCCTGTGCGCTGACCTGGTGTGCATGCGACAGCGAGGCCCCCGCCATCCTAACACTCGGTAATGACGTATAGCGGGGCAGGATAAGCTCATGCCCATGCCGCCACTATGTCTCGGTCAGCCCAGTAGTCACGTACCTGCGTCATTCTCAATGTCGCGCGTGCATGCCTGCGATGACTTACGGCGGCGCCTGGCCGGCTTCTAGCCAAACGCTCTTCCGAGTAAGCCATCCCCTTCTAGTTATTCCCGAACGGGGGCAACCTTCGTGGCTCCGCTCGTGAACCGTGTGAACAAAGGAGTCTCCTTCATTTCCCGTGCGCAGGTCTCCCGCGTTCGCCTTCGCGGAACCGATCAGCTTCGTTAGTTCACGAGTTGGAAACTAGCTCCGCACTCTGCATCAGCCGGATTCACTGCGTTACACACAACGCGCCGGTAATTATTGCCTCATACTAACTTCAAGCATTTTGATGAATTTGTGCTTTCGTATGACAACGCACATCTTCCCCCTGCGCAGCATAGTGCATGCTGGCCAGCACTGAAGGCAAATTGCAGAGAGCTCAGGAAACAAATAAAAAGAAAACATACAAGAGGAGGTAAATTGGGAGTTTTCTGGCGGTCTCGTTCGTGATCAATGACGTCAGGTCATGAATTTACCTCCTTTCTCTCTACAATTATCCAAATTATTTCCTAAGGAGGTAAAATTGAGGTCGCAGTATTATATTACTCCTATTTCGTAACACTTTATGGGTGTAGAAGTGTTAGTGAAGGTATTATGACGCCCTTAAAACGCCCAACTCGGCTAATTTGTATTTACAGTGTGGGCATCGCCGCCGCTGGCAAGCGGCACTCACTAGCGACAATCTAGTCGACTAGCCATGGCCCTTCCTGCAAACCGATGGTGGACAACCGGGTCGAAAGACTTCGAGCTGGCAACTCAAGCGCCCTCACCATCATTCACTGGGGGTTGGACGGGACAGAGGTAACCTGTCACGGACTGCCATTTTTGCGAACCAGCGTCACGGCAATTAACGGGCGCCGTACTACCCCGCTGACAGGCGGGAACGGCGGGCGCATGAAAGAGAGCCGGGAAGTGCAGAATAGGGTGTTCTTCGAACGTCGGCGCCGACGTTTCATCCTTTGCACCTACGGCGGCGTCTGCAGGGTCGTGGAAGGCCACGATGTACCCTGCTATGCCTGCGAGTCCACAGTGAACGTCCATGCCTCTGAAAAAGGCAATCTGTGTCAAGGCCAGCACGCGAGCCCTCCTGACGCGATGAACAACTCAATGGCGTCATCACGCAACGACGCCTTTCTGCCGCGCACGTGCAGGGAGTCACCTCAGCCAGCGAGCCGGTGCCTTCCTGTCTGGTGAGTCTGACGCAATGTGTGGCGACGTCACTCGTCCTTGGGTGCAGCCACGTGCAGTGCAGCGGCTCCAGTTTCGATCAAAATGACGCGGCCCAGCGGCGAGCCCATTGGAGGAGTCGGACCTCACGACCAGCGGCGCTTCTGGTTGGACATTTGGTTACTCAAAGAATCAACGCGGTGCATATAAAAGAAGCCCTGCGGCGCGTCGCGAGCAGTAGACATGTGTGTCAGAGAGTTGAGCTATTTGTTGGCAGTAGAGCTATGTGTTAGAGAGGAGAGCTCGGCTCTTCGGGTCTCTAAGCTGTCGGCCCCAGTGCCGAATTTGTAACGCCTCTGTAAATATGCTGAACATAAACCTTGTTTAACTCACAACGTCTCGTCCGCTCGTCTATCAGCTCTGCACAGAAGCAGTCGCGAGCTGAGAAACCTACGCTACCAAACGGCTGGTGACCTTCCCGGCGGAATTCGAAGCAGTGGCGCCTTCGGGACCGTGTTGGCGTCGCCGTCTTTCGAAACAGTGGTTGCAGCGGTGAGATTCATGGCGCCCTTCGTAACATCGTCGGAGGTGCGCTTCGGAACAGTGGTTGGCAGCTGCTGGATCGGCTGGCGTCAGCGACATTGATGCGGTGAGTGCCTGATGTTTCCCCTCAGTTCACCAGACTACTCTAGCTCAGGTTATAGCAGTTTATAGAAGGGCTGTGTGAAGCATTAGAGTGAGCTTTGATCGCTTCAAGCAATGTCGGAGCGGTTTGGAACCAAAGTTAACGCGGAGAAGGTAAACACGGGAGTGTTAAAAATTGCATGCGCGTCTCGCTAATAGGCTTATAGTGGGTACGGCAAGTAGATTTTTAACAGGGGCAAACAGCAAGAGGCTAGTGTGAACGATGGAGAACCTTAAAGTGAAGGAACTCATCGAAATTGTGAGGAACTCGGCATTACTTTGGGCCGCGCGAAACCAAAGCAAGCGATCCTTGAGATCATGAAAGATGAAGGAGTAACGGCTGAGGAAGTCGATGAGGCCTGGGCGGATATCAAAGCACGCCGTCAGGAGGCTGAAAGGCGAGAAGTTCGTGAACGTGAAGAAGCTGAAAGGCGAGAACGCCGTGAGGAGGCCGAGAGGCAGGAGCGCCTAAAGTTGAAACGAATAGAATTGGCAATCCTGTAGTGTTCACAGGCGCCTAGCGTAGCTTCTGCGATAGTTCAGGTCAGCGGTCAGAGAATTCGCGACCAACTGCCATAGTTCGTTGTAGGCGAGGACATGGCGAAGTATCTCGTCAAGTTTGAACACGTCTGTGGGTGAAATGCTTTGGAGCGGTTCTTTGGGCGCAAAACCTGTTAGCTCTTCTTCCCGGCGAAGTGTCCGACGCGATAACTTGCTTGTCGAGGGAAGCGTTTGAGAGCTATGACGAGGTTAAGGAAGTGCTATTGAGACGTTATAAGTTTTCACCCGAGGCTTTCCGGCAAAGGTTCCGGTATGGTAAAAAGGAGAATGAGTCACACGTTGACTTCGCGTTTCGTCCTAAAGCCGATTTAATTGAATGGCTCAAAAGCGAAGGTGTTTATGACGACCCCGATAAAGTGGTGGAATGCGTTGCATTGGAGCAATTCTACCGCTGCATCGAGGAGGATGTCAAACTTTGGCTGCAGGACAAACTTGGTGAAGTACAGCTAAACAAGGCAGCAGAGTTAGCTGAGGAGTATTATACTCGCCGAAAGTTGCATAGCAGGGCAGTGCACGTTGAAAAGAATGGAAGGAAAGAGGGCTTTTCAAAGAAACCTCATCAACGGAAACCAACTCCGCACCGTAATATTCAAGAAGGACCCGTCTATTACGAAGGACACTGTAGGGGAAGAGGAATCGGAAGTGGGGAAATCGAGTGAGGTTCCCAAACAACGCACTGATACCACACGGGCGTTTGAATCACGGAAGCCACTAATCTGCTACAACTGCAAAAAGGAAGGGCACATCGCGATAAACTCTAAGCAAAAGTTTGCTTTTGCATCAATCCGAGAATCGGAAAAGAACATGCAGTTGTTAGAGCCGTATCTCCAAGAAATTAGGGTGAATGGGAAAATGTGTCGAGCACTTAGAGACTCAGCGGCCACCATGGAAGTTTGTCCATCCTTCATTGGTGTCTCCGGATGACTCTACTGGTGAATGTGCGTGGATCAGGCAAGTCGCCGAGGAGCAGAGTGCTTGCTTACCAATCGCTACGGTTGTCATTGAAGGCCCGTTCGATAAGCTTCGCACCGAAGCGACTGCGTCTGCCGCGCTTTGCGATCGTTTTCCTTATCTTTTCTCTAACAATTCAGAGCAGCTTATCCAAGAGCAGGGTAAATCATTCTTCCCCAACTTAGCGTACATGGCCCTCACGCGATCGCAAGCGCGGAAGCTTTCGCAGGCGCTTGATCTTGTTCAATGCTGTGAGCCTTTCAGTGACCTTGGCGGCGAGTCGACAGAACTTCAGAGAGGAAATTTTCCGTGTGAGTCATGTGAGCAGTCAGTCACTCGAGCGGCCCGTCGCTGAAGCGACTGGCGCGGTTTCCGTAGCAGGGAGAGACGACATGGCGCCATTGAGTCAGAGCGAGAGGGGTGCAACGCTCTTGCCTGTTGCGGAAAGTTGGAGTGAGCTGTCGAGGGTTGATCGAGAAACGCTCATTCGAGAGCAGCGTGAGTACTTCTCGATAAAAGCGCTAATGGAAAGCGTAAACTTGGGAAAAAAGAAGAATATTTCCTTTTTTGAGAAAGGAAGGCTCCTGTATCGGAGCTACACAAATGCGCAAGGTCGCAAATATGAGCAGCTCTTGGTGCCACAAAAGTATCGTCGCCAACTATTGAAACTGGCGCATGAAAACGCGTGGGCCGGGCATCTGGGCATAAACAAGAGCAAGGCTAGAGTTTCCCTAAAGTTTTATTGGCCGAAATGCTGGAAGGATATCGAAGACTTTGTACGCTCATGCAACCCTTGTCAGAGAGCGGGGAAATCCGCGGACAAGTGGAAGGCACCCATGAAGCTTTGTGATACCCACTATGAAGTGAAATGAGGAAGGCGGCCGAAAAAAAATTTATCACAGTAACTTGATGAAACCATACGTGCAACGTCAAGCGGTCGTAAATGTGCTGTTGAACGCTTCAGAGGAAAAGGGAGCAGAAATTTTGAGTTCTAGTGATGCAATCGAAAAGAGATTGGAGGTAATCATAGAGCAGTTGAACCTAGAGCCTAGTTTAAGTGAAGTCATGAAGGAGGACCTCAGAAGGAATGTTTCTTTTTAAAAGAAATCTGGACTCCCTTATTGTAGTTACACAGATGTGCAACGTCGTAAGTACGAGCAGCCCTTAGTACCGCATACGTATCGTCGCCTAAAAGTGACCAGTAACTGAGGTGGAGCACGATACTTTAACGGCGCAACTTCGATGTTCGCTAAAAAAAGGGGGAAAGTAAATGCTAATGCAGACGCATTGAGCCGTGCGTTTAGTTAGTACCTTCTCCACCTTTCGGTTTCTCGCTGGCGATTCGGGGCCAAATTTCGTCCTCACCACGGCCTTAGCTGAGCGCTCTCCTCCAGAGTGAGCTCAAGGAGCCCACTTTGTTCTATTCTATTTCGTTACGTTATTGTATGTGTAAAAATTTGAGTTATCGTTTTAAGAGTCTTGTGTCCCACATGTGCCTCTTGATGTAGAGGAAACGAAATTCCAATAGACACGTAGCTAGGCATATGTTGTACTATGCTTTGTCTGGTGTTCTGTCGGGTGACCGAGGGCACTTGCTTGTGTCGTGTGTTGTCTGTTGTCGAACCGTTCTTGACAAGTTGCAGAACCATCGACAAGTGCTGAAACCAAAGATAGTCAGAAGAGACGAGCGAAGCTGGTCGACAAGTTGTGGCGACAAGCCAGTGGAGCTGGGATCCATCCTCAAGAATAGGATGTGTTCCCGGAACGAAGTCTGGAGCTGCATTCTCCCCATGGCCCTGGAGGCGAACCTGGAGAGACCTGGCGAACGAGCGCGCCTGACATCCGAGCCACGTGGAAGCAGCTCGTCTTTCCGGCGCATTGTTTGGCGGCGGGGGTGCTTTTATGCCTGCGAGTCCACAGCGAACGTCCATGCCTCTGAAAAAGGCAATCTGTGTCAAGACCAGCACGTGAGCCCGCCTGATGCGATGAACAACTCAACGGCGTAATCACGCGACAGCGCCTTTCTCCCGCGCACGTGCAGTGATTCACCTCAGCCAGCGAGCCGGTGCCTTCCTGTCTGGCGAGTCTGACGCAATGCGTGGCGACGTCGCTCGTCCTTGGGTGCAGCCACGTACAGCGCAGCGGCTTGAGTTTTGATGAAAATGACGCGGCTCAGCGGTGACCCCGTTGGAGGAGTCTGACCTCACGACCAGCGGCGCTTCTGGTTGGACATTTGGTTACTCAAAAAATCCACCCGGTGCATATAAAAGAAGCCCTGTGGCGCGTCGTGAGCAGTAGACATGTGTGACGTCCCCGCAAACACGGACTGAACCCCGCTCCTTTCAAGATGTGTACGCTCGTTTCTCAAACCCACGCATAAAAAAAAGGAAAAGAAAACCTTCGGTGTAACGAATGGGCATTCCGGAGTGGAGTACCGGAAGCATTATTTCGACTATTCTCACGGGCTCCCCCGCGCAAACACGAGGACCGGGCGGCGCCTTGTCGTCTACAGACCGTGTGACTGTACCGTGGAGATAATCGGCGCGCACCCTTCAGATCTGTGGCATGGGGGAGCAGAGAGCACCTTTTGTTGGTTCGGGGTATGCGACGCTGCCCCAGCGCCTGTGCCGGCTCCAGTATGACTTTCCGTCAGCCTCCGTGGCTCCAGGGCTCATTACTGCGTTCTGCGCGGAGGGCCGCCTGCGGCATTGAATGACGAAGAAGCGGCGCCTACGGAGAATTTCGCGGTAGACACCGAG
Organism: Rhipicephalus microplus; assembly: GCF_013339725.1. Taxonomy (NCBI): domain Eukaryota; kingdom Metazoa; phylum Arthropoda; class Arachnida; order Ixodida; family Ixodidae; genus Rhipicephalus; species Rhipicephalus microplus. Next base: position 2,479 of record NW_023612059.1, on the reverse strand, counting down.
CTGCATGGAAACGTTGAGACTTGGTCTGGACATCGGCTCACCAATACCGGAAGCATCGGGACCATTGTTCGCCCGTAATTAAAGTGTCTTCGGATGGCTCGCCCATCTATCTCCCTGAGGCTTGAGTTTGTACATCGTTACTTGCTCAGCTTTGTTTGGGAGAAGGTTTTCTACTGGTTTAGGCCACGGGGGTGGCCGCCGAAGATGATTCACTCCGACTGAGAAGAAAATATGCCGCATCGATAGTGGCGGTTGGTTTGGTGCCCCAGTAGGGCGGAGTCGGGTCCTACAAAAAGCGACTACGAGACGATACGAGGGGGTCAGAGTCAGAGAGATACGATGTGATGAGCTCGAGATGGTAGACATACAGAATGGAAAAGGAATATAACGGTGCGAAGATATAGTGATGAGAGGCGATGAGATGATGACTGGGGCAAGGACGGTACGATGAGGAATGAAAATTAGGAGTAAGAGGCGGGCAAGGACGGTACGATGAGGAATGAAAGTTAGGGATAGGAGGCGAGTGAATGGAGCGTTATGAAAGAGGGCAAAGATTGAAATCACTGAGAGGCACGACGCAGGCGATGATGACGAAAACGATGAAGACGCTGACGAATTGGACAGATCAGACCTCGACGCCAAGAACCAACCTTCGGCCCCGATTCGAGCAGCCAACTCCGAGGCCCCAACTACATGAACATTCTGTGAGACGAACTTCACCTCCCTTACTTAATCGAGCTTTGCGGGAAGGGATGCGGCATATTGAGACATTGCGCGGTTTTATTAATTTATCACTGTATCATTTGTGTCGTCGTGTGTTTTTTTATATGCATACCCTTGTATCATTACAGTTACTTTATTTATGTGCCTGCCCTGTGTCGAATGTCGCGAGTGTTTAAATCATGTGTTATAATTTTGTGTAGTGGTTGATGTACGCGGGTCTACGATGTTTGCAGTTAGTACTAAATAAATTAATCAGTAAACAGAAACAGAACGTAGCGCCTCTTACTTCCCGGCCCCAGCATGAATCCCTGTATGTGAGAAATGATTGAGACACGTAGCCAAGACCGAAACGGATAGACAAGGGGTTGAGTGGTCTTCCCTGTCTTTGGTAATCGGTGGCGTAGCGGGGAATGTCTCACATGTGTGTCAGAGAGTTGAGCTATGTGTTAGTAGTAGAGCTATGTGTTAGAGAGGAGAGCTCGGCTCTTCGGTTCTCTAAGCTGTCGGCCCCAGTGCCGAATTTGTAACGCCTCTGTAAATATGCTGAACATAAACCTTGTTTAACTCACAACGTCTCGTCCACTCGTCTATCAGCTCTGCACAGAAGCAGTCGCGAGCTGAGAAACCTACGCTACCAAACGGCTGGTGACCTTCCCGGCGGAATTCGAAGCAGTGGCGCCTTCGGGACCGTGTTGGCATCACCGTTTTTCGAAACAGTGGTTGCAGCGGTGAGATTTGTGGCGCCCTTCGTAACGTCGTCGGAGGCGCACTTCGCAACAACCCCGAACAAGGTTTAGACTACGGGACGCACCAGCTGAGAGCCAAACAGTCTGACCGTGGCCTAGTGGTTAGGGCGTCCGCTTCGGCGGCGGGAGGTGGCTGGTTCGAAACCCACCACCGGGCACCCACCAGAATAAAACTGGGCACAAGCATCCCCCGGCCAGACGCCCGGCTTTCTTCAGGGGGATCACTTGGGGGAAGCTTCGCTAACTCCGCTGTGTCTGTTTCGAACGGCGCAGCCTTTGTTGAGGCAAAGGTGGTAGCCGCGGTAAGCGGCTCAAACATTACGAGTGCAGACGCAAAAGCGCGCAGCGAGCACACGTAGCGCGCTTCGTCACTCGCTCGACCCCTCACACGGGTCCACAGCTCGCGGCGCCTGTCTACCTGTGTAGACAGCTTCTAGCCTCTGTAGCGCCAGCATACACTGACATGATAGGTGTGCGTGCGTCTGCGCACACCGATCTTGTGGTGGCCAAGCCGTTTGACAGCACCCCAATAGGTTGTCACTCTCGCTAGTTGAGGGCCCTCTCATAAATAAAAAGGGGTGGGGTCAGTATATTTTCGGGGCGGGGTTTCCAACAATGAAACGCGCATCATTGGACCCATGTACAGGTCTCTTGTCCCGAAGGAAGAGAGCGAGGGGACACGAGGGGGATTTAAGCGCAGGATTTTGCCCTGGTAGGCAGGCTAGTCGCTGACCAACCTGGTTTAGAAACAGATCAACTAGTATATCTTCTAGAAGTTTTTAGTGTAGCTCTGTATCGACTGGCCACCTAAACTTAGCCGTTCGTCTAGTTGTGACGCGATTTTAACGTCTGCAACGTAGACATCGGGACTTCGCCTCGAGTTAGCTCAACCTGCCCGAGGTCACCTGCAAGCACTAGCCTCCCGGAGCCACCAGCGTGGCAACACCGCCGACCTCACAGTCGCGCCAGAACTCTCTTCGACTTCTTGTATCCGATCGCCGGGGACGCAA
>NW_023612058.1:0-73222 GCF_013339725.1 Rhipicephalus microplus | reverse complement strand
ATACATAAATTTTCAGTAGGTCAAGTAAATGCTGTGTTATTGTGAAGTACTAAGTTTAGGCTTAATTAGTAAAATTTCAAAACTGACCAATGACTCAGCAGGGCAATCTTCTTGTGTCACATAGGGATTCACCGAGGGCTCAGCAAATGTTTCTGTCACTGAATCCTAATAAATCAGCCCCAAAGGACAAAATATCCGAAGTACTAAGTGAATTTTCAAATTTTCTAACATTTTTCATTAGATTTTTTTTTTGAAACGGCGTCTTGTTATAATAAATTATTCTGTATTATCACGTTTGTTACACCTAAAGCACAGAGGGCATGGTACCAGACCAGACTTGTATATGTAGAAATTAAAGGGTGGTACACGGTAACGTAACTTTGTTACGGAGACTTCCAATTTACGCATGGAATGCTATTTATCATTGTTTGAATCGTAGCTCTGAAAATCTGGATTCGGTATTAATCTCTGATTTGATCTCAGGAGCGGAAATTTTCTGAACTCGCTGCTGTTACATAGGCTGTAAGAGGCATCACTTGCACCATCGGAAGATCAAGGGGTGCTCGCGCAAGTTAGTCGGCCACCTCAATATATGTATACCACGTGACCTGCTACACATATCAATCACACTCGACGAATGTTTGTTGATATCAATGATGTGAATGTATCTAGTACTGCTGATGCAGTACTAGGCTATCTCATAAATATATATTGTGGTGATTCTATTATGCCATCTTATATAAGTATACCATGGTGACCGGAAATCATACACTCGCAGTAGACGAACGTTTGCTGGAATCAATGATGTAAACGTGTCTAGTGGTGCTGATGCCAACGACGATCATAAAATTAACGCACAGTTAACAATCATTCACTATCGCACTGTCCAATAAGTAGCAGGGAGTGTTCGAAGAGCTAGCATAACAGCCGTTATTTTCGCTTCAGATATGAGTGTAAATCTGGAGGTGTAATGAAAAGAACCAGGATAATGAGAAAGAAATGACACCCACACCTGCTTCCTCGTGTTTCACAGATGCATGCGTTGTAAATACAATATTAGAACCTAATTGAGACAGTTGTTCTTCTAAAGAGCCAACCAAATACACAGAGGGCAAACGTTTAGCATTCGTTAGGAAGATATCATCAAGTTCTATTCGCACATAGCCTATTGGTTTTTCTGATGGTATCATCTGAAAGATGTTAACATTTAAATCATCTAGAAGTGTTTTAACAACAGCACTTCAGTTTACATACATGGAACCAATGCTCGTTGAAAAAATACCAGCCTTGGCAAAAATACGAGCTCCTGCTTTCCTAAAGGGGATTCAGAAAATATAAATGTGTTTTAAGTGTTAAAATACGGAACCTGCAAGCAAGATTGGGTATCCGAGATTCTTCATACAGAACAATTACAGCTGTGAATTGTGGCACACATAAGCAACTTCGAAGAGGTTTCCGCTCTAAGAAATCAATAGGTTTGTTTTGTACGCTGGTCCACCAAAGATTAGCACATCGAATTCAAGAATTGGACGAAATACATGCAGTATATCATAATCAGGGTATCGCTGAAAAGACGGATTGGAGCCGGCAAGTTTACCTATCATACCAACAGCACGTGTAGCCTTATTTTAATATATAGGTTATTACGCCAATTCAGTTTTGGTCGTACCCAGATATTTAGAACAATAATTTTGTGCAAGAATTCTTCTTGGTACTGAAAAGAAATAGTACTGGCACGTCCAATGAAAAACTCTTAAAGCACTTTTTTAACATTAGATTCATATGATATATAAAAGCAGGTTTTCAATATTGCCAAGTATAACTGTAAAAATTAATGTTGTAAATGAATATCACAGTCAGATGCAAAAAAAATGCAGTGTCATCTGCATATTCGTATACCTGTGCCTTATGGCACAGGGGTATTTAACTTCACAAAATGTTAAATTAAACTGGCGAGAGAACAGAGCCGCTGTTCTCATTGCGTGTTTCAAACACTAAGAGCGGGAAACCTTTTAAAATTTGCTGTGCACCCACCATACGTGGTTTTAAGAAAATAGGCGCAGTAGCGCATGTGCCTTTTGTAGTGAAGTAGCGGTTTGGAACCACGGAGCCAATATGAAAATCACATATTCTGACGCCCATTGGCAATGGTGGCCTTAGCACGCGCCATTACTGCACTGTTTCATGTTCCAGCGTGAAGCATGTAGAAAGGATACATATGTTTGTAAAGATTGAGAGCTGCTTTCACTGCGATTCCAAGCAGAGAAAGTTTTTTGCACCTATTTCACAAGCAGACGCGTGGCAGTGTGGTAGAACGTCCACTTTCGACGCAAATGAAGTGGGCTTCATCCCCACTAGGACCCAATCAACTCTGGTGCGATTCCCCACTCAGCTTCAGGATTTATTGTTAATCATCTATTTAATTTGCATTCTGGTGAATTTTTTGGGCCACAGCCGATGGACTTTTCGCTCAAAACCAAGTATGCTGACGCCGACACCGGAATTTTCTGCGAAATGAGCTCTTTACGCTATCGCGTTAAAGTTGGATAGCCACACCACTGCATTACCAACTGCACTTCCGCACAATACGGCCTATTTGAAAAGCATACGTGATACCAGCGTGGCTCTGTGGTGAATACTTAGTCAACACGCAGAGTGCTGGCCTTCGACTCCTCCAACAACATTTCTTCGTACATTCGCCGGGTCAGACAAGGTGATTTAAGCCTTTTTTTTTAACACACACGCATTGAAATTACGCATTTTTGTTATCGCCATTAATGGGTAGTTGTAGTGTATATCTACTCTGGCGCATCCCCGCATACCAGTGGCGCACACCCATACATGTGGGTACGTGCCCTCTGCATTGCGGAAAGGTTTGTCGACGCACGCAACCGGAATGTGACATGGGGAGGTTTAGTATAGCGCACAGCGCGCCCTTGTGGCAAGGTCTTGCGGTGTGGTCGCTGCCATTGCGCATGTGTCGTAACGCGAGCCGGCGTTCGCGTTTGTGGCCAGCACGCAGAAACTCTAAAATAGCGTGCGGCGATCGCAGCCGGAGAGGCCCCCGAGGCCTGCAAAGTGCTGTGTGTAGCTTCCGCCCATCTGGGTTTGCGATTGGGGCAAATGTTCCTAGACTTTTCTCTAGGGGAAGCAAATGTTAGTCATGTAGTACCCGCAACTAAAGCAATGCGCGCAACGCTTGCGAACGTTATTCTAAACCTCCCTATTATACGTGTCATGACCAGTGAGTCGTACTGGTAAAACCTTCCCAGCCTCCCGTACTATTTTAGTTTGCCCTAGGTTACGAGAGTGATAAGGAGATCATCCAGACGTACCATAGATAGATAGATAGATGCTAGAACGCAGAAGTTAGCCTGTCGGCCTATATGTATTTGTTTCTGTCATTTTGATTTGGCCACCCGACCCCATATCTTCTATGAACCGCTTCGAAAGTGACCAGCCACTTTAATCTCGTATTTGGGTTCACATATGCTGATATTGTCAATAAAAACAAACATTATGCACATTTCAGCACAGCATCAGTACGGCGTCAATAGATAGTGTGTGACTTTATTTCTAAAATACATATACACCTAAATATACATAGTGTTGCGCATATGCACGACGACAACGAAGCGTATACAGGGAACGCACTTGCAACCCGGAGTGAGAGAAGGAAGAAGAGGATCAGGAGGATCTCTAACCAGTCGGACACTTCTGAGCTGCCCCTGACGACCTGAGAAACGGCCCCTTTCAACCTCTACCGGTCTCTTTCAAACATAACAGAGTGGTGGAGGTGCTGGGTAAGCACTCCACCTACGAAACGATCACTGCCACAGCTTCGATGAAGCCGTCAACTTGCCTGTCTCCCAACATCTGCCGTGAGTGACTTTGACATGCTCGAAGAGGCAGGCGTTCCCAGGGCAGCACCGTCTGGTCCGCTTCCGTGCTACCGAGTTCCACCGCCCTTTGGAGGAAAAGCCGAAGAAAGAAGATGTAGACGCATGGCTCCACAAGTACAAACGTGTGGGCAAGTCCAATGTTGGGATGCAGCTGCTATGCTAGCCAACGTAGTGTTTTTCCTGACGGACACCGCACTGGTAGGTACGAGAACCACGAAGATGCACTCACGACGTGGGACCTTTTTGTTGAAGAGCTCAGGACGTGTTTCCGCGACACCGTTGCTAGAAAGAAGCGGGCTGAGCAAACACTGTCACAACGGGCAGAGCTATCAGGTGAGACATGCACCACTTAGATAGAAGAAGTGTTAAGGCTGTGCAAGCTGGTCTGTGCTACTATGTCGGAAGAGGACAAAGTCGTTATCTGCTCAAAGGGGTTTCTGAGGACGTGTATAATTTTCTAATTGGAAAAGAAAGCCTCAGTTTTGTGTCCGACGTCATTCAGCACTGCCGAACGTTCGAAACGCTCAAGATGCGTCGAATTGCGCCCATGTTTGGTTGGCTGGCTCACGTTACAACTGTTGCCAGTGTGGACACGAATCCTGGTCTCGACCTATTTTCTCCCATTCAACAAATTGTTCGCGAGGAACTGTCTAACCGAGAAATGTCGTGTTTGACAGCTGACCATCCCGAGTTGTGTCTACCACGTGAGGCTATGAATGTGCCTCCTTTGACCACATGGCAACTGATGATGAGTCCGGCAGTCCGGCAACTCCCACAGCCCGAGAGACAAGCCCCACTGTCAAGGATGACAATCTGATTTCCCCCGTCGCGGCATGACCAACGCTCTTGGCGCATGCCTCCTCGACACCCGACGTCTCGTTACGATGTACGCGACCAGTACATCCGTTACACAAGAACAAATGATGACGCTCGATTCATCGACGAGCGACCAATGTTTCCGACCTTGGCCGCTGTGCTATTCCTGCGGTGTGCCAGGCCACATATCGTGGTTTCGCAACCGTCAGGTGACTCCTTGGAAAAACAATCCGATTTTTCACGACCCTTCGAACAGTCTCATGGTGTCCGGAGGCCGGCCCACATACCACCTGATGACAACTATTGGCCCAGAAATTTCTGCAACCACTTCCTCGCATCTTATAGGAGTTTAAGGCCCCCACCGCGACCCCGTGCTCATCGTTGTCTTTCACCGCTGCGTCGCAAAGCGTCCTCATCGCCACCGGAAAACTAGCCAGCGCGGCCAATGGAGGTGAGGTTGCTGGAAACGTGCTACTGAAAGAAATACCTCCTGTGTGTATGTTTAAAAACAAAGTGCTTGTTTTTGTGGATTATCTGCCTCCTGTTTGTATGTTTGAAAACAAAGTGTGGGTTTTTGTGGATTATGTGCCCGTGATGGTCTTGCTGGACACAGGTGCAATGATTTTCGTGATGAATGCTTTCTTTAAAGACGTGTTAGAGCGGAAAGTTGTTTTTACCTGGGATGAAACTCCGACGTTCTGTGGAGTGAGTGTGGAGCCGTTGCTCTCCTATTGGTGTGTGTAGGGCTGAAGTATTTTTGGGAAGCCTTATCGTAACGACAGAGTTTGCGATTATTTCTCGGTCGACACATGACGTCATTCTCGCATGGACCTCTTGCGAGAATGTGGTGCCACTGAAGACTGTCGCACGGGGAAAGTCTTTGTGGGTGGCCAGATGCCGTCAGAACTTCTGGAAACTGCAGCGGACGACCAAACTACGCTGTGTGTCTGTGGCGATACGTTCATACCTTTGTTGTCTACCGTACGTGTTCTTGTTGTTAGTCGCAGCGCAAATTCTGATAGCTTCGGTGCAAGCGTAGAACCGATGCACTAAAATTTGCGTGAGGAAGAATGTGTTGGTTCCTCACTGTGTGGTGTCGATCGATGGCGGTCGAACTGGCCTATGAACTGTACACTGTTCCACTGAGCCCATGACACTACTAAATGGTTTGAAATTAGCTTCTGTCAGCAAAGAACACGCAACCTTATCAGTGGTCGAGCTCACAGACGATGACGGAAGAACGTGACGAAACTGGTTGTCACAATTTCGACGGGGCGCTTATGGCAGCGATAAATAAGTGACCTTCTATCAAAGTGAGCTGCCCGACTCTATTGAATGTACTGTTTGAAGCACGTTTCGGTATTTGACTTTGCGAAGAAGGGCAAAGTAATACCCAATCCCCCTGTCTCTGAACGCACCATACCATCAACACTGGCGTGGAAATCCGATTCAGCCAAAACCATATTCGTGCTTTTCCCGTCAGAAATACAAATTATCAACGAAAAGTGCAGGAAATGATGCAAAAGGGAGTGGTACAAGAGTCAGCCTAGTCCTGTGGGCAGCAACTGGTAATCCTTGTTAAGAAGAAAGATAGAATCTTGGAGATTCTCGCGTCGACTATCGCCGACTGAAATTCCGTGTACTAAAAGTGGCGTATAGCCCGCTGCTCCGTATAGAGGGACGCAATCGACTGCTTACATTCGGCCTCTTATTTTGCCTCCGTAGACTTACGATCCGGCTATTAGCAAATTTTCATGCACCCAGAGGACAAGCAAAACACTGCCTTTGTAACACCTCATGGGCTCTTTTAATTCAACGTGATGCCATTGGTATTATGCAATGCACCGGCAATGTTCGAGAAGTTTATGGACACCATGCTGCGTGCGTTGAAATAGAACATCTGCATGTGCTACCTCGACGACGTCGTTATCTTTGGCCGCACGTTCAGTGAACACAACTCTCGTCTGGATATTGTCTTGAGCTGCATCCGAAACACCGGCGTAGTTTCAAACTCGAAGAAATGCCACTTCGGAGACCACCAGACGCTTGTGCTCGGGCATCTCGTTGACAAGGAAGGCATCCGCCGTGACCCCCAAAAGAGAGCCGCAGTGAGGCATTCAATACGCCGCGTTCCGTCAAGAAGCTTCGTAGTTTCCGGTAGCTTTGCTCGTACTTCCGCCGCTTTATTCCGATGTTTGCCGACGTTGCGTATCCTCTCACATGCCTCTTACGAAAGGACAATTCCTTTGAATGGACTCTGGAGTGCGATTCTTCATTCCATCAATTGAAGTTTTTGCTGACGTCACGACCCCTCCTTCAGCACTTCAGTCCCTCTGCTTCGACAGAGCTTCATACGGAGGCTAGCGGCATAGATGTTGGAGCCGTCCTAGTACAGCGTTACGGTGACCGCGAAAACGTCATCGCATACGCAAGTCGCTCCCCAAGCAGGCCGGAACGAAACTACTCTGTCACTGAACAAGAATGCTGGGCGGTAATATTTGCCATTCAGCGATTTAGGTATTACCTGTACGGACGCCCATTCGAAGTCGTAACTGACCACCACTCGTTGTGTTGGCTTGTCAACCTTCGTGACCCTTGTGGCCGCCTTGCGCGCTGGGCACTCCGGCTACAAGAATACAGATTTTACCATCGCTTACAAAAGTGGTCGTCGACATGCTGACGCGGACTGTCTTTGCACCTATGCCACTCAGCACAACGGACTGAATCCGAAGACCTTGACCAGCGTGTAGCGTCTGTGTCAACTACATTTCCGGACTACCCCAGTTTCAGAGCAGAACAGCGGAAGGACGCTAAACTAGCACCACTATTCACCGCTGCATCCGCTTCCACTATTGCACGCCGTTTCTGTATGCGTGATGGACTGTTGTTCAAAAGGAACCTCTCCAGCAGTGGCGCGCGTTTCCTTCTAGCGGTCCCGGAGAGCCTGCAAACAGTTATTATGAGTCTCATGCACGACGACCCTACATCTGGGCATTTAGGTTTGGCGCGGACGCTCCACCGGACTAAAGAGCGCCTTTATTGGCCTGGTATGCAGAAGTCCGTTGAGAGTTATGTGGCAAGCTGCATGCAATGTCAGCGTCACAAAAGTCCATCATCTGGTCCAGCTGGTCTTTTACAGCCGATGCCAACTCCAAGCGCACCTTTCGAGAAGTGGGGATTGACTTTCTGGGCCCCTTTCCAAAATCGGCTAAGCGCAACCGATGGATAATTGTTTGCGTCGACTACCACACACGCTACTACGAGACGGCGGCCATCCCCTCCGCAACTGCCAGTGACGTCTCGTCGTTTTTGCTACAGTACGTCATCATCCGACACGGCTCACCTCGCCTGATTATCAGCGATCGTGGGCAACAATTCACAGCGGATGTCGTGGAGGAGCTACTTTTTTGTATGAATCCCGCCTGCGTCACTCGACACCATACCACCCCCCAAACTAATAGGCTGATGGAGCGTACCAACCGCACCATTATCAACATGTCAATGCATGTCTCATACGACCACAAGAACTGGGATGACGTATTCCGTTCATTACTAACGCGTTCAACACCGCGAAGCATGAAATTACAGGTTATTGCTCTTTATTTTTGCTTTATGCACGTTCGTCCCGGCACACAATCGACACAATCTTACTTTTCTGTGATCACGATAATGTCACTGTCACCGAGACTCTCTGCCTCGCCGAAGAGGCGCGTCGCATAGCTCGACTACGCCTATTGGCATCGCAAGACAAAGCAAAAGCACGCTATCACATTCACCATCGACCAGTGCTTTATCGCCGTGGCAATCTGGTGTGGTTGTGGACTCTAATGCGCAAGCGCGGTTGATGCCAAAAGTTTTTGGCTACTTCCGATTAACCTTTTGTCATTGTCAACAGACTTACAGGGGTCAACTATGTAATAGCTCGTTTCGCGGTGAGTGGTCGATGACCTGTCAAAACTCAAGTAATTCATGTTGCCCGCCTGAAACTGTACACGCCACGAGAACTTGACTGACTCGCCCGGTGGCCTTCGTCTGCGCGGAGAAGAGTATTGCGCACATGCACGAAGGCAACGAAGCGTATACGGTGAACGCACTTGTCACCGGGAGCGAGAAAGGAAGAAGAGGATCAGGAGGATCTCTAACCATTCCCGGATTTTAATCGTGCTAACGATACTTCGATCTTGAATGGCCTTGCAGATGCTTTTTCTCTGTTCGAATTCATGAGCAGCAACTGTGACGTAGATACTCTTGTGTCGTACTTTGAAAACACTGTAAAATTGTGCATTCATCGCTTTGTTCCAATAAAAACTAAAAAAATGAATAAGAACCTTCCTTGGATGAATAGAAATATTCTTCACCTATCTGTCGTGTACGCGGTGAGGCGTAGAATGAACCCTGATATATCTAATAGCACGAATGAGTTCCTGAAAGCTAAAAACGGCTTGCCGCAATGATGGCTTCTGCAAAGAATTTTTTCTTTGGCCCACAATTACCACTCTTTACTCAAAAAAATCCTCGTAAATTCTGGACATCAGTTCTGCCTAGTAGCTGTCTTCCTCCTCATTCTTGATTAACGGTGAAACTATACTGATGACCAGAAATCTCCCATGCGTTTAATACTTACTTCCACTCTGTATTTTCTGTCGATAATCATGTGCCCCTGCCATTAACTCCGTTCAAGATGACTTTCTTCTCAATGATTCGTTTAGTGCATTTTGCTCTTTGCGTGACACATGGCAAATGAATATCAATTTCCGTAAAACTGTCTCGATGTCGTTCACTACCAAAACGCGGACTTCCGTTTTCAACTACTCTTTCAATGACCTAATGCTCCAAAGGGTTTCAGATTATAAATACCTTGGCGTGATTTTCACCACTAACCTCTCCTGGTCTAAACATATCAATTCAGTCTACTCCAAATCTCTTAAAAAACTAGGCTACCTAAGACGTACCCTCAGAACTTCCCCACTTGAAACTAAATTAATAATGTACAAAACACTAATTCGTCCAGTTCTTGATTATGCCTCTATCGTTTGGTGTGTACAAAAAAGAGAAGTAAAACAAATTGAATCTGTGCAAAAAAAAGCAATCCGTTTCAGTTGTCGACGCTATGACCACCATTTTCGCCTTTATCCGCCATTACTACTTTAAATCTAACCTCACTCTCTACTCGACGCGATATCGAGTCGCTCAAATTCTTGCATGCCATGTTCACTCAGTTACCGTGTCTCGATAACAGCTATTACGTATGCTATGCCAACCGTTACCCGAAATAATCATGCCTAAGCCTCGCCCCTTTTCACGCACACACCAATGTATTCAAATTTAGCTTTTTTCCTAGAACGATAGAACAATGGAATTTACTGTCGGGTGAGATTAGGAGTGCATCAATAAATCTATTGCTGCCTTCTCTTGAAGTCGTATCTAACCAATAGTTCTTTGCTTTGTTCTGTTAATATGTACGCCCCGCAGTGCCCATTCATTGGATGTTTATTTTGTACTGAATGGAATTACCATGTATATGTATTTTGTTCGTGTGTTATATTGTAGTGTGTTCCCGGAAGTGGTACTTTTGTGATTCATGCTCTGTTCTTCTTCACCCACTCCTGCTATAGCCCTTAATGGGCTGCAGTATGTGAATAAAAAAAAAACCGCTTCTGACTACCACTCACGACCTAATAAAAACGGCCCCTTTCAACCTCGAACGGCTGTTTAAAGGTACAAGACATGGAAATATACAGATACATGGGACACGCTTAGTCTATCGGCTACAACCTTAAGCAAGTCGCCAGCAAAAACAGAGGCTGACATCACCGCGTAACTTGGGTTGCTAACCAGGCACGTTGCCAGACATACGTGCTACTCTGCTCCCGTAGGAATCATATATAGTTACTCTGGTGCTGCCACCTACCAATGACCTTATAATCTAGTAAAACTTAGTTTCTTCAATTACTGCTTGTTCACACCCACATCTCACACAGCACCTACTCGCTGATTTTCTCGCCAGAACGTTAAGTAAATGTTTTATTCTCTCTCTCAAGAGAAAAGTCTATCATCTTTAGTTGACATTTGCCTACTAAGTACACAGATACGCCGCCAATTTTTATGACCAGTCGGGTGACGTTACCTTAAGCAAACTTCGATTCTGATGTCATATGTATCTAATATTACTGAGGAACTTGAACAAGGAGCACTGAATTCGTTATAATTTCATTTTAGAATCAGACAGAAAGTTCCATTTCAATATATCGCACTAGTCTGGGCAACAAGTTTGTCAGCTCCTAAACACCACGGTGAATTCTACGAAGAGCTGTACAGAAGCTGAACAATTTATTATTATATCATATGAAACATTAGTAATCCAAAGGAGTGCCATATTCTACAAGTTACTACCGGGGAAGTAAAGAAAACCCTAGACGGGATGCAAAGAGTAAAATCAGCTTATATGAGGAGCGATGGTATCACAACCGAAATTCCTATTGCCCAACACGACTGTATGTACAGAATAATTGACTACTAGTAACATGAAAATCATGAAATGGGTGTCATGAATGCAATGATCTATATTTATTGGTCTTGATGCTCTTGCGGTGATTTCGTTCACATGACATGTTGCAAAACTGGTATGATATGACATGGCTGCATGGCAAAGACAAGCGACAGACCCTATCGTGGAAATTGTGATATGCATGTTCTGTAAGTTATGACTACATCTAAGCTCTTGATGCGCTCGTGGTGGTTTCACTAGCTCCAAATATCGCAAATTTAGTAGTGCGGGACTTGAATGATGACAAAGGTATGTGACTGGTGCAAACATGATAATCACGAGATGCGTGTCATGAAACAACATGACTTCATGCCACGCTCATCATGCGGCACGAACGTTTTGCTAGCTTAACATACACCTAATTTGGCATTAAGTGACGCCAATGTACGACGATGGTATATGACTGGTGCATACATGATAATCATAAGATGTGTGTCTTGTAACAACTTAACTACATGCCACACTCATAATGCGCTCACGGCCATTTCGCTAGCTTCACATATACCCGATTCCACATTACGTGAAACGAACGGTAAACGGAGGTAAATGACACGTCCAAACTTGATAATCATGACATGGGTATCATCTAGCAGGCTGACCACATGGCAAACTCATGATGCGCTCACGGCCTTTTGGCTAGCTTCACATATAACAAATTGGTATTACGGGACGTGAATGGACAACGAAAGTAAATTACAGGTTCAAATATGATAAACATGACGTGCATGTCATATAACAACATAACTACGTGCCAGATTCATAATGCGCTCGCGGTCATTTCGCTAGTTTCGCGGGACGTAAATGGATGACAAAGGTATGAGACTGATGCAAACCTGATAATCGTGAGATGAGTGTCATGGAAGAGATGACTACATGCAATGCTCATAGTGCACTCGAGGTCATTTTACGCCCTTCACACAAACGAATTTTGGCGTTACGTGACGTCAATTGACGACGAAGGTATATGACTGGTGTAAACATGAAAGTCATGCCATGCATTTCATGTAAAAATTTGACAACATACCACGCTGATGATGCGCTTACAGGCGTTTCGCAGCCAATGCGCTACCGGTGGTTTTCGGCTATGCTATGAGTTCTTTTGGTATGTTTACAAATTTAAATGCTATTAAGATTGTGTGATGGAAGTGATACCCATCGTTCGGATGATCACGACGACACGCTGAAAGACAGGGTGGGCTGGGCTGTGAAATATTTGGCAAACAGTTTTTTTTACGCACACTGACATCTGTTAACAAACGGAAGTCGGGGCAGCAACTAAACCGATATCGCGATAACAACGAGGCTGGTTTTATAGCTGACATTTTCTTCCAATCCCATAACACACTGCATACATCAACAATCCTTTCTCGATCTATTTTCTCCTCCCTGAATCACGGTCGGCCCCAAGCCCGACTTATGTCCACTTTTCGTTATATACTCCTCGAACACCAAACTCCCTTTTTTAAGGGCGAAGCTCCTTAAGGCGTGGGCTGTGCGTCCCCTGTATGTAGCCACCTCTCGTTTAGTTCTTGCAGTGTCCACTAGATGGCGGTACCGTCTCCTGTATGTCGCCTCCTCTCGTTTAGTTCTTGCAGTGTTCACTAGATGGCGGCAGAGTCTCCTGCATGTAGCCACCTCTCGTTTAGTTCTTTCAGTGCTCACTAGATGGTGGGACTTGTAGTTGATGATGAAAAGATGCAAGTTGTTATAAACTAGACGGCGGTACTTGTAGTTGATGATGAAAGATGCGAGATGTTATAAAATAGGAAAGATGTCACATATGGCACGTGTCATTGGTGGAAGGCAATCGTTCGATTTAGTGCGGCGACGTACGCTAGGGGGAGCATTGTAATAAAATCGAGTAGGCAAAATGTACGGAAGATTCATGGTTTACCAGGTTTTCCTCCAGAGCTTCGCCCACTCATCATCATTCACTTCGTGGATATGGCGGCACTTTTTTTTCTTATTCTCTCTTTTGAATACCCCCTGCCTTCGTCTAAGGCCACAATGTGGGATGAGCTTCTTTCGGTGCTCCACCAATAAAGCAAAAAAAAGAGCTTTCTTTTGTCAGAGGCGTGGCTCCACTTTCACTTCCTCACACTTTGCTACTCTCATCCTGCAGGAAATCCACCACAGAAGCAAGCGGTCGTTACGTCAAGGAACAGCTGAGATATACCGCCGCAGACCCAACATGCCTGTTCTACACAGCCGGTCACCTGTCCCGAGTTTGTATGAGGAAAGGTGTCACCACTTCTCCAAAATTACTGTCAAGCACACTTTCTGTCGAGAGAGGGGTCCCGAGTGGGTCAACTTGATTGTCAGTCGGGCTCTCCGTGAAAATGCTTCCGCCACACAGGCGCTTTTCCGGTATGAAGTGTGGTGAACAAGATGTTGCAGGGTTTGGCGACAAAGGCGAGTGCACGGGCCAATCGTTTAATGGCCTGTATCAGAGAGAGTTTTTGATAGTGTTTCCATTTTGTCAGGCACCGGCTATCGACCAGCCATCGTTGGCCAGCCCCGAGCATTATTTTAACACGAAAGTTTTTTTACGTCGGGGTCCACTACAGCTCCGTTTACGTACTTCCATCATGGACGTGACGGGGCAAAATGTTAAATTATACATCGCAAAGAAAGAAACCAGAAGACAAGCATCTGCAAAACGGACTAGAACCAGCAACCTGCAACTAGACACTCGATCCAATAACGTGGCACTGTCGACTACGCCACAGAACGTAGGTTGTGTGCCACGCTAACGATGAACCATTTATATACATCATACACCGTTTGGCAGTCGTCAGAGCTTCCTAACTTTAGCACATTTTTGTTATCAGTGGCGGAATGGCGTGACAGGCTCAAGTTGGGCATGCTCGCAAGGTCCATGAAGCGCCACCTCCACTGAGCGTAGTCTTTCTTGCGCGCTCTGATCAGACCCAAACTTCGCCAGCAGACGAAAATCACTTTACACGCAGCGACGGCCGCCTTTAGGAAAGCATTGCGCTGCTAACACACGACGCTAGAACAATTGTGACAGTTGTTCGTGCTCGTCCTGTGTGTACTTGTGTGCTCGTTTCATGCGTCTTGCTATTAAAGACGATGGTTTGTCTTGGGTACCTTCCACGCAAAAACTTTGGTCTCTCTGTCTGTTTGTTTGTCTGTCTGTCTGTCTGTCTGTGTGTCTGTCTGTTTGTTTGTCTGTCCAACGTTACCGCGAACTTGGAACTCGTAACAGCACCGGATGATAGCCCGAACGACCAACCCCATACGCAGCGCCCACCAATGTTGCTCAAGGGTCAGCGTTCATACGTGTGCGATTGTCAATTAAAAAGCAATTATTGCACATATCTGAGGCACCATAACAACACATATATATTCTGTATGTTCGTATTTTATTAGAAAATGCATACATAAGTAATTCTAAGGGACGTAGCGCTTATCACGCTGCGCTAACCATGCAGCGCTTGCACGAAGAAGCGAGTGTTTCCAACGCTTTGCTAAGACGCGATGGCGGTGGCACCTACCCGCCGCCTTGCGTTCTACACCTTATCATCTCTGAGACGCGCGCGCACGCCCATCTCAAGGCCACGCACTTTGTTTACCAAAAATAACTGCCAGATGGCGCTCATGTCTCACGTATGGCGTGACTTGATGCGCTCGTTCGCCTCCGCTGCATGCTCGAGGCACTCCTACGCAGTGCCTCCAGAATACCATTCACCAATTTTCTCGCGAATAACACCAAATAAATGTCTTGTTCACTCTCTCCACACGCAAGACTATCGTCTTTCGACGACATTTGCAGATTACATGCAGATACGGGGCCAATTTTTGAACAGCGTGGTTCAGGGTACGAGCTGTTTCAGTTGTTGGTCCGGGCTCGTCCTTCGTATGCTAAATTTATGCGTGCTTTCTGCCTGAGGTGTGTGCAAGTTTCGAGCTACTTGCCGTTCCTAACGTGACTGTTACTAGTTACTGTTGCTGAAACAATGCGCAATTAAAGCTCCACTATCTTTCTAAAGACACGTTTCATTTTCCCTGGTATACCACTTTTTATATAACAAGGAATCTGGCACGTTTATTTTTTGCCACATAAAAGAGGCTCCCAGCATGTGTCGTGTGCTTGCGCGTTGTCGGCAGATCTCGTTCGCTCTCGATAGTAATAGATGCTACCACATCCCACGGTAAGTGTCAGGCTATACTATTGCGAAAAATAAAGATGGCAAGAATGTTCACGAAATAGAACATATAAAAAGATAAAGAGTAGGGACAAACTTTCCAATACAGCACGAGCGCATCAGCCGGTGTAGCAAGGAGAGAAGGGGAAACAAAATTTCGTCTGCTGTCAAAACTTTTTAACTTTACAGGTCTATGTTGCACACACAGAAGCATGCGCACGCAGGAACACTCATGAAGCATGTTTGAATCACTCCGAAAAAAAATCCACCTACACTATTGAACGACACCCCCAGGCTTTCCACACACACAAGCAAAAGTTCCTGTGGGATCCGCTGCTAGTTCTTCAATGAAAAGTTTCCCGATTTTTCGAAGAGTCGTTGCAAGACAAAATCAACAGTTTTTGTCGGGAGGTTGTTTCCAGCAAAAAAAAAGGCTTGATTCTGCTGCCTGAAGTGTTAGGAGCCAAGCGGGAATGTAGTCCGACAGTAGGGCGGAAACACAATATTTATAATATTCATCTGTATCTTTTCTAAATCAAGGTATATTGCATTGTGAATGTTTTATGAGTTAAGGGCAAAATTATTTTAATTGGAGCGTCTCAAAAGGGCAAAATGCTACAAAAAGGAATTGAATAAGGGCAATTTTAAGCGAAAGAACAGTTTTGTTACTCATATAGTATAGAGAATATGTTTTTGTTCAATAAAGTACCAGCGTAAAAATGAAAATAACCTAAATTTTGTTTGGATGAAAGTGACCTAGAAATTGAGCCAGAATAAATTTAGGGATCTATAAAATGTTGTGGAGAACCAAAGCTCCAACTTCTCGTGAGATTATCTGGGCACCGTATAGTAAATGGCGCGTGCTCAAGGCTCCGCCAAGGGTCACAAAGTGAGTTCCAGGTTTTTTCCGGCGAAAAGTACTATTCACACTTTTTCATGTTTTCTCGCCTCGCTTCATTTTGCTACAATCAGCACGATAGGCTATTTTTTCCATTATTGATTTACTTTTGTTAACGTTAAAGCAGCTGAAAAATAGCTTTTTTGTGTACCACATCCCTTGTATACATATTTAATGGCACCCAAATAAATTCAGAAGTATCCACTGCTTGTGTATCAAATTTCCACCAGATTTAGTCCGTCTTCATCAACAGTATTTTTTTAATTACACGAACAGCCTTTTTTTTGCGTACGCTGAAAGAGCCTGTAGTATGCAAAGAAATGATTCGCATTTAGAGCCTTCTGCGAGACAAGACGTTGAGCTGACATGTAGAAGTGCAAATATCAAGAAACGACGTACTTAGTAAAATTTTGATAATAGGCACTGGTTCCAGTGGACGAAGCTTGCACATTTTATGCGACAGAGTTCAAGGCGGTGAGAAGGCTAAAGCTGAAAGACGCCTTGCTGATTTCATCAAAATATCTTTTCAATTTGAATCGGCTTCTTATGCATTGTATCCTGACTTCTGATTTATGTACCTGTTCTGAAATACTACTCAGAGAGACATAAAAAACATGAAGGCGAAACTGAAAGAAACCACAAAAAGCTGCTCAGTATAAAGCGCGGAAACGGTGGCAGGAAGCATACGCGAGATATGTGGGGTCTCGTGAGTGACCTGCCTCAAATCTCAACCCGTTCGTGCTCTTAGCATGTATATCGAAGGGCGAATGCAGCAGGCAGGCAGCAACAACGCTGGTGTTCGAAATGAGGCCGGATTCCTGACAAGCCAAGCTAAATTATGGCATCTCTATTATTGCGAGTGTGAGTGGGTTAAAGTTTTCATTGTAATTAGATAGGGTTTATGACCACGTGTCAGGAACGAATGGGCCAGGTAGAGTCATTTGTGGCACTCTACGCATGTTTGTAGCCCGTTCACTACGCCTCGAAATGTGCAGTTTTCAACAAGGACTTTTGGATCTAGAAAGGCTGATTGATTGATAAGTGAGGTTTAACGTCTCAAAACTACCATATGAATATGAGGGACGCCGTAGTGGAAGGCTCCGGAGATTTCGACCACGTGGTGTTCTTTAACTTGCACCCAAATCTGAGCACACGGGCCAACAACATTTCCGCCCCCATCGGAAGTTCAGCCGCCGCAGCCGGGATCAGAACCCGCGACCTGCGGGTCAGTAGCCGAGTACCTTATCCACTAGACCACCGCGGCGGGGCTTCTGGAAAGCCACTTGGTTGTTTTGTTTTCAGAACGGCGCTAAAATAAATTTTTGGATGCACAAAACGAAACTATGGTTGTGAGGGGGGAAAAGAGTGATTAGAAACGCCTTCACACAACTACTCAGCTCGTCATTCACTTTTGAACGGTGCGAACTGAAAATTCCGGCAAATTCTGCCTATTCTGAAGATACACTACTAGAGAAAATGTCAACCCTTACGAGTAGAACTGATGTTTTTGCTATATTTCCTAGTAATACGCGTATCATAGACTTGCGAGCCATATGGAGTGCAGTGGCGTGTATAGGGCACCGTTCGACGTAGGGCTGAGCCACATTTCAATGTGGTTTAGGCTTATCAAAACAAAATGCAGTCATAACATGCATGTCACATGTATTATTTGTCGGCATATTCGAGCAACGCTTGATTTTAGCCGTAGAAGGTCTTGTTTATTTTGTGTAAAAGCATATCGCGAGCACGGCTACAGTACAGTAGGGACTTTTTAGAAGTAATTTCACTCATTTCCCAACTCTGACTCGCGGCAGTTGTGTCACCCTCTATTACCAAGCTATGCAGACGAATACGAGAGAGCCGAAGCTTAGCCGTGCTGATAGGTAGATAGATAGATAGATAGATAGATAGATAGATAGATAGATAGATAGATAGATAGATAGATAGATAGATAGATAGTGTAAGATGGCGTCGAAAACACTCGAGACTCTCCTTTTATTGACTCGAGTATGTGCCCCACAACCTAAACTTGACTGGTGATGATGAGTATTTACAGATGAAAAGATGGGACGCATAAATAATGCTCACACTTATTTTCCCCGCGCACTTGAGCGGCCGGCCCAGCCGAGACTTAGGCGGGAAAGGTACGGCGCACAAAGGGTTTAAGACGTGAAACGTGGACAATCTCGGAGGCACGGTAATGACGGTCCGAGGAACCCTCGACGGGAGTGACAAGGTAATTGACCGGAGATGTTGTTTCACAAACAACGTAAGGTCCTAGAAAGCGAGACTGAAACTTTTCAAACAATCCGGGTGTGCGAACAGGCGTCTAAAGTAGTACTTCATCTCCAGGACGGAAGGTGACGTCTCGACGAAAGCTGTCATAGCGTTGCTTGCGGTCTTCTTGACTGGCCTCCGTGTTGAGTTGAGCACGTTGCCGTGCCTCAGCAAGCCTTGAGACGAAATATTCTGGCGTAGTCGTCGACGTTTTTGTCATTACATTGAAGAAAGAGGCGTCAATGGTGAATGTCGGCGCACGACCATAGACGAGGAAAAAAGGTGAATGCCCGGTGGTTCGTTGAACAGCGGTGTTGTGTGCAAATGTTACGAACGGCAAGATTTTGTCCTAATTATCGTGGTTCGGTCCGATGTACATGGATATCATGTCGATTAGAGTCCGGTGGAATCGCTCTGTCAGTCCATTTGTCTGCGGGTGGTAAGCGGATGTGGTCTTATGAAGTGTGCCACAAGTTTTTAGAATTTCGTCACGAATTGTCGACATGAAGGCCTTGCCCCGGTCACTCAACAACGTGCGAGGTGCACCATGACGCAACACAATGGCTTCTAAAATGAAGGCGACGACGTCTGAGGCGGAGCTAGTGCGTAGAGGAGCGGTCTCCGCGTATCGTGTGAGGTGGTCGATGGCTGTGACGATCCAGCGGTGGCCCGCTGGCGTTACGGGAAGTGGCCCGACGAGGTCTATTCCGACAACGGCAAAAGGTGTGTCGGGACATGGAATGGGTTGTAATAAGCCAGCAGGAGCTGAAGTTGGTCGTTTCCGGCGTTGACAAAGTGCGCAAGAAGCGACATACTTAGCCACAAAGATAGAAAGACCAGGCCAGAAGAAACGGCTCCTAACGCGGTTGTAGGTCTTTTGAAATCCCAAGTGTCCAGCTGATGGGTCGTCGTGCAATGCTTCGAGAACTTGTTTTCGCAGCGAACGGGGAGGTACTGGCGCCCACCGATGCCCATCCGCATTGTAAGTATAGTGTTGCAGGACATTGTTCTCTAGCTTGAACAGCCGTAGCTGACGACGTAGTCTGGCATTAGGTGGAGAAGGCGAGCCATTCAAGTATCCGATGATGCGGTTACAGTAGGGGTCGTCACGTTGGTACGCGGCAAACTGGGCGCTTTTGTTTAAAGGTAGCGACCCAGCAACAGCCAGGGGTGATAACGTGAGTGAACAGGAAGCCGCTTGATCACCTGAGGGGCATTCAGGATGCGTGGTTGGAGATGAAAGTGGCAGAGGGCAGCGAGAGAGAGCGTCAGCATCCTGATGCTGTTTGCCGGAACTGTACACAACGTCAAAAGTGTACTCTTGCAAACGCAGTATCCAGCGACCGAGGCGCCCAGACAAATTCTTCATCGAGGACAACCAGCATAGGGCATGGTGGTCGGTAACCACAGTAAAGTGGCGTCCATACAGATAAGGTCGAAATTTCTGGATGGCCCAAACGACAGCTAGACATTCCTGCTCTGTTATCGAGTAGTTCTGCTCTGCAGGTGTTAGTGCGCGGCTGGCATACGCAACTACTCTCTCACGTGAAGTGTCGTCCCGCTGGAGGAGGACATCACCGATTCCGTGGCCGCTGGCATGTGCAGGAAAGTGGGCGCGCTCTCATCGAAGTGACGGAGGACGGGGTCTGATGTCAAAGCACGCTTAAGGGCTTGGAAAGCACACTCGCACTCGTCAGTCTACGTGAAATCACTCCCTGACGTCAGAAGCTTGTGTAACGGCCCCGAAATGGCAGCAAAGTGACGGATGAAGCGGCGGAAGTAAGACGCCAGGCCCACGAAACTTCGCATTTGTTTTTGATTGCGTGAACGTGGAAAACTAATTACGGCAGCAACCTTGTCGGGGTCGGGTAGAACGCCGCCTTTGCTGACAAGGTGACCCAATACTTTGATGCTTGTGCTGGCGAAGTGGCACTTTTTTGTATTGAGCTGTAGGCCAGCGTTCGAAATGCACCTTAGAACTTCGTCCAAACGCTTAAGGTGCTGAGAAAAAGTAGAAGAGTAAATGACGATGTCGTCTAAATAACATAAACAGGTTTTCCATTTGAGACCACGTAACACAGTATCTATCATGCGCTCAAATGTTGCTGGAGCGTTGCATAAGCCAAAGGGCATGACGTTAAATTCGTAAAGCCCGTCAGGCGTCGCAAACGCTGTTTTCTCCTTGTCTGCTTCGCGCATAGGTATTTGCCAATACCCGCATCGGAGGTCGAGGCTGGAGAAATATTCTGCGCCTTGTAGGGAGTCCAGGGCATCATCTATGCGTGGCAACGGATATACGTCTTTTTTCGTGATCTTATTGAGCGCTCTGTAATCAACACAAAAGCGGACAGAGCCATCTTTTTTCCGGACCAACACCACAGGAGACGACCAGGAGCTGGATGAAGGTCGAATAATATCCCGTTTGAGCAGGTCGGCGACGTTTTTCTCGATGATTTGCCGTTCAGCCGAAGAGAGACGGTATGGGCGGCGGCGTACAATGCACCTGCCTTCGGTTTCAATGCTGTGCTCTGCAACGGAGGTGCGGCCCAGAACTTTGCAATGTACATCAAACGAGAGGCTGTGCTTTTGGAGAAGGTCTAAGAGGTCTCTCTTTTGCTCGGCAGTGAGGTGAGGACTTATGGTGTCATTTAAGGTAACAGTGGTAGCCTTGATATCAGTAGTAGCAGACAAAGGCGGTGATTCTGCGTGAAGGGGAATCAGTGAAAAGGGCTCACTGTCAGCGAAGCAGCTCACAGCAGTGCCCTGGGGCAGCATCACTGGCGAAGAAGTTGGATTCAAGGCGGTGACCAATGCTTTACCGTCGTTAGACCGCACAAGGCTGGGTGCTATGGTAAGCCCCGCAGGTTTCGAGCGAACTAATGGAGCTATGAACACGTCACCATTAACTATAGTATCCGAAGCAATCGTTAGAAGTTGTTAATCTCCTGGCGAAATGAAACAATCAGTAGCAGCAATGAAACGGAAGCTGTATGGATCGACATCCGATGAACTCTCAGTAGCTGACATTCGAATGACTCGCTGACGACACGATATGAAAGCTGATGCCGAAAAAGAAAGTCCCATCCTAAAATTACTGTGTGAGTGCACAAAGAAAGTACAAGAAACTGAATGTGGTGAATGATGCCATCTATGAAAAAACGGACTGTGCAAACACTTGAAGGCTGAATAGGGACTCCATCTGCACAACGAAGGGGAGGGCAATCGTAGGGCGTCCTAACTTTTTTCAAGCGGGCACAAAAGTCTACACGAATTACGGAAAGTGATGCGCCTGTGTCCACCAGTGCCTCTGTCTGTATACCTTCAACATACACCAATAAAACATTCGATGGGCGGTCCGGAATAGTTTGACGCAGTTCAAAGATGCAGCTTTCCCTCCCGAAGCTGCACTGTTCAGTTTTCCAGTTGGCGGTCGCGAATTGAAGTAGAAGGTCGGAGAGGTGAAGAAGAACGCCGCATCGGTGAAGGTGAGCGACGACATGAGAACCGGGAACTGCCAACTGGGTCAAAGTTCTGCGGAGACGGCGAGCGACGTGTGCTGTTCGGATACAGCCGACGATAGGGGGGTCCAGTCGCGTAGAAGTCGTCCCGTTCAAGGTTATCGTAGCCTCGTCGTTCGTCTTGCTGACGGCGTCGGCAAAACCTTTAAATATGACCACGGATGCCGCAATAGAAGCAAGTCGGCCGCGAACTGCGCCAGGCGTTGTAAGGCTGGAAAGATGGTCGCGGTGCGAGTGAGTTGAGCGAACCATGCACTTCGGGCGCTGGTAGCTGCATTGGGCTTTGCTGGGGTGCAGGCGTCTTAGCAGCAACCTGAGCGTACGTTGGCATGGCCACAGGATATGAGCTCGGGACAGGTGTGACAGTCATCGAGGCCAGGCTCTGGTGGGGCGTAGGTGTCGTTGCAGCAACGTGAGCATAACTGCGCATGGGATGTGAACTCGGAGCTGGTGTACTAGTCATCAAGGCCAGTTCCTCCCTCACGACGTCGCGCAAACTAGTAGCGGGTGGCGTCGTTCGGATATCGAGGTGGCGAGGTGAAGCTTGTGCGTGAAGTTCCCCGCGGATGATAGAGCGGATCAGTGCACGCAGCTCTGTTGTATCATGACTTGAGCTCAGATCAGACATATCAGGTTGTACCCGAGTGGTCTGAAGCTCCTCAAGGCGCTGATAGGTAGCGACAACATCGGCTACGGTTTGAGGATTTTGCACCACAAGCACATTAAAAGCGACAGTCGCAATCCCTTTTAGCAGGTGGCGCACACGGTCGCTTTCTGCCATAACGTTGTCGATGCGGCGGCAAAGGGCGAGAACATCTTCGACGTAAGAAGTGTAAGACTCGCCAGGGCGTTGAACACGTGCACCAAGCCTCTTTTTGGCGATATCCGAGCGCACTGACGGGTTGGCGAAAATCTGGCGGAGCTGACGTGTAAAGGCGGGCCATGTCGGAAAATCTGTGGCGTGGTTGAAAAACCACGTTTTTGCGACGCCGCTCAAGTAGAATGCAACGTGGGTGAGTTTCGCAGGCTCATCCCAGTTGTTGATAACACTCACGCGGTCATACTCCTCTAGCCAGTCTTCAACATCTTCACCCGGAAGCCCTGCGAACAGCGGAAGATCCTTTTGAGGGCTGGTGACCAGGTGAGAAGGGTTTCTTGCCGGTGGGAGCGGTGGCGAAGCTGGCACGCTGGACTGGGCGGCTTGCGACATTACCGGACCCAGGTCGTTTAAGCGGCGGCCTGAACGGAGCTCCAGGGATGTGTTCTAGAAGACGCTGGGGTGTCCGAGAACGCGAGAGGACGCAGGAACCGGGCAGCACTCTCTACCACTTGTAAGATGGCGTCGAGAACACTCGAGACTCTCCTTTTATTGACTCGAGTATGTGCCCCACAACCTAAACTTGACTGGTGATGATGAGTATTTACAGATAAAAAGATGGGACGCATAAATAATGCTCACAATAGATAGAGAGATAGATAGACAGATAGATAAATAGATAGATAGATAGATAGATAGATAGATAGATAGATAGACAGATAGATAGATAGATAGATAGATATATATATATTTATAGATAGATAGATAGATAGATAGATATATAGATAGATAGATAGATAGATGGCTTGTGCTGCTAGGATGATTCGCGATAAATGAAAAAAAAAAAACGTTTGTCCAACATAATGTTCTGTTCGGTTGATACCACATTGGACTGTCTTGCTGCTGCTTAAACACGCACAGGCGTGTTTTCTCCTCCTTGCTCCGCGACTGAACCTCGCTTGAAACGTTCGTTTTTTTTATGTGAACCATTTCTTAGTGAGTTTCGGTGACTTTTGGCCTATCTATCTAGCTATCGAGCCACTTACGTTTGGGTGCTTTCTTTGTCTCCCCTCAACTTGGCGTGAACTAAAATTAGCCTGGGAGGGTAAGAGGGTTTCACGATTATGACGCGCGGACCTTCCAACCGCTTGAGAAAATGCTGCTCAGCCCGTGAAATTGCGATGCGCAGTGACTGATCAGTTGAGTACGAGTGTGCCTGTATTGCTTACTCGAGTAGATTGCAATTTTCCTCCTCATAACCGGCAATTGGTGCTGAACTACCTAACGGAGTGGGATGCTATGGTGAAGTGTGTAAGACAGGACACTACACCGAAGGAATACGGATGATGGAGCCAGAGTATGTGTATCAAAGTACTAGTGGTAGCGCTAACGCCACGCAGCGGGCAACGGAGAAACAAAATGGCCTGACAAGAGAACCGCGATTGACTAACGCTGCGTTGCTTGTTGAGCAGGGCAGTTCCAAAGTCGCGCTCTCGCTGCAGAAGGTACTATGGAGGACAGCGAGTGGCTTGGTTGATTCAATGTAAATCCTCCTGCAGAAAAACAAAAAGGAGATGAGCCACTGGCCAATGTGCAGCGTCAGGTGAAAGAGGATCGCGCGTCAAAGTGGCTGATGGACAGTTACTCTATCATTGGGAGTAATTAGACGGTGAACAGCGCTTCCAGTGAGTAGTTGAAAAGTCTAGTGGAAGCAAAGTGTTTCCGCTTGACAATTCTTGCAGTGGCAACTTCTCAGGAACGAAAACGAGAAAGCGCTTTAAATAGTCGCTAGCATTGGGGTTCAGCGGTAAAGCAAGTGTTTTCTAAGTCTTGCATATAATTCATTCAAAAAAAAAGTCGTCAAAATGGGACCATCAAGTGCGTGACCCAAGTGCGAAGTGGAGCCGTAAGCTCTTTGGAGATTCTAGATACTAGATTTCTTGAGGTTAATTTTGTTTTGAGTTGTTGATCTTAAGTATTCGCGGATTTTTTTAACGTGATCGCTGTAACGAGGAGTTATTCTAGTAAATAGTTTTGTGAGGTTTTTTTAGTGCTTAAGAACAGCGTGTTACCGTCGCTTGGTTACGTTGTGTCCCCGGTTGGCAGCACCGGACCTCAGCAAATCGTTTTGTTTTGCTATGAATGCATCGAAAACGGAAATTGGAGCTTGCCTCTCCAAAACGATAGGTGAACATGAATGACTGGTCACATCCATCAGTAAGAGGCTGAGCCAGTCGCAACGAAGGTCGTTCACAGTTGAATGAAAGCCGATTGCGACACTAAGATTGTTCGTATTGAATGGGCGCCGAAAAAGCCTGCTGATGCTCCTTGGCGTGTGTAATGATCATAGGGCTGTATGGTTGTAACTGTTTAGTACCAACAGCATGTTTTGACTGAAGCATGTTTTTCTGTACCATAGGTTTGGGTTTTTTTCGTTGTTGTTGTTGCTGTTGTTGTTGTCTTTGTTGTTGTTGTTGTTGTTTGTGTTTGTTGTTGATGATGTGCAGGAGTTTGCGTCGCACGTTCAGATGAGTGTTGTGCATTGTGTCAAGTTATTCGAAGAGACTAATAGTTTCTGCATGATGTGAAAAGGTCCTGTTTATAGTATCGAGCAGTTTTGTTTTTGTTGATGTTCTGGGGCCAGATTCACAAAACTCACTTACGACATCATTTTCGCGCAAGAGAAGTTTTGTTGCGTAGGTTGATTCACGAAACGAAAAAACGTCATTAGAGGCCATCGTTCTCCCATCGGCCGCTGCAATAAAGTGCGCTGTGACAGCCCGGGAACATATCAGCGATGGTGATGCAGTTGCTATATTTGCTTACTTCACCGAAAAGTGCTCGTAAGTAGATTCACGAAGCGAAATTCTCCGTAAAAACAGCGTGGCTGAGAGAAAATCCTAAGAGTGGTCCGGACTACTCTTAGGAACAACTTGGCTACGTAGAACTTGCCACCGCGGTGGTATACTTTGGCACCCTGGCATGTATTGAGTTTATTCACGCCCATGAAGGGCTGCTTGATGACCGCTGGTGCGTTTTTATTTCTTTCGGCGCTTTGAGTTTCGTGTGTTGTTTCCCTTGTACGCAGTGGATGGTGTTGACAACAACCATCGTCCAATAAGTTCGAGGTCGCAGTAATTGAAGAATTCTATTGGGCGTCAATGGCGTAAAATTATGCATGTAAAAATTTGTGGTTGGATGAAAACCAATGTGATACGTGAATGGTCGGCGCATTCGAACGCGGCCTTATTTGTTATGTTGTTATGTCAACTTTATTTGTTATGTCAACCTTATGTCAACTTACTTGTTATGTCAACCTTATTTGTTATGTTGTTGTGTTGCGCCTCATCTCATCTAATTAAATGTGCGACTCGAGATCCTTGCCTCATTGGTGGAAATTACCACAAAAGAGGTTAACTGGAGCATATTTCTTGCACGCTATTGCAAATAAAAATGCGAGGAAGTTTTTAGTGAGTGGTTCATAAAGCTTGTGCTCTAGTGTGCTTTGATTGGCTCTAACTGTCCAATGGGTGTGATCTCTGAAATACAGCTGTCGATACACTTTGGAACGATCTTGAACAAAGCGTACTTCGTAAACCGAAGCATATTAGGGGTGCGCGTGATCACGCATGGAACTACAAACAAATCATGCATTTTCTATTCACTGTTCAGAGACCGATATGAAGCGTGATAACATGGCAAGCAGTCAGAATAAAATGACCCTAGTAACTTTGTATGACAACAAAAATATGCAAACCCTCACAATTCTGGAGCGAACCTTGACTGAATTCATCCCTGCGTCAATTACCAGCAATTTAACTTGGCGCACGAACCTCATTCTAAGGTAGAGCGAGCCACTGACATGTATTTTGTGCGACGCAGCGGTCACTTCATCTGAGAATAATAGTGTTGCGAACGCGAATTTCCTATCGCATGCTCTGATCGAAGCAGACGACAAACGCGAGCAGACGACGGCTTGGCCTACGGGCACAGCTTGTGATTGGTTGTGAAGCAATACCCTCTACATCAGCTCACTCCGTGACGTTGCCAAACCACTTCTTTCATCTGGCATGCCTGTCGTGTTGGTCATATCACCCCCCTCGCACATAAGAGCAAATTTTGTCATACCGTGAAAATAGCGCAAGTACTTTCTAAGAGCTCTCTTACGTGCTGTGCAGTTGTCGAAAACAATATGGCGTCGTAAACAGCATATCGGTTGGTGCGACTTTCAGCAAACGCTTCTCCCATGGGTTACTTCAGTGTTCGACCGGATGCGTTGTGATTAAGGCAGCTTTTTCGGTGCGTGTAAGCAGTGCGGAAACCTGCGGCAGTGCAATGGTGTACGTACGGTGAAGCGCAGCTCAGCCTGTGCGTCGGTGTCGTTATCAAGCGGGGATCGGCGTCGGTATATCGACGGCAACTAGCACTCGAGAAGCCTGCAATGTGTGGTTGTGTGCCGGTAACAGTTCGTTTGCTTGACTTTCCAGTGTCTCTGTTAGGTGCTGTAGGACATTTCAGATTAACAGCGATTTGGCACGTTACTTGAGTGATTCCAAGTACGTACGCAAACGTATGAACTACGCGCTGTGTTCGGTTCTTGCTTCACCACTGGTTAGCCCGTACGCTTCTATTTTCTTGAGAGCAATCTAGAGTTCGGGAATGAAACGATGTTCGTTGTGAACAGTGGTGCTGTGTTGACGTTCCAAGACTTGTGAACAAGCTGTGCTCATGTGATCGAAAATTGAAAGACAGCGTTGATGACTGTTTTGCCCTGCGACGTTGTGATGGTGGAGCTTGGTGCTTTTGTTTGTAACTCGTCACTTCTCCTTTTTGTCCTAGCGCTGTGACGTGATGAACCAAAGCTGCGAGATGCTACAATCTGTAGTGGATCGCGTTACTTTGGCAGCGTGTCTGGACTGTTCTTCTATAACAACTTGAGAGTTCTATGTGGCAGCGAGAGCCCGTAAACGTCAAGCTTCCCTCCGGCCCCCAGAAAGAGCAAAAAGTTCACCGGGGCCTTGCTTTGGATGAAGTTGTAGGCCAATACTGCCTAACTAGAGGTTTCCGAGTTCAACTGGCCATCGTTTTGCACGGCACTAGAGCCTTGACAACAGCCGGTCATGGCCAGTTCTTACACTTTATCAATGGACATGCACGCCTGGCCAGCCCTTCATTTTTGTCATCGGCAGCTTCCAGTCTGCAGATGCCCTTTGCCTGTTCGCAGTAGAGCACACTTGGTTCCTCATGACACCGATGGCTACTAAATGCTGCAATCGGGGAGTTCACCTTGCAGAACTAAATTGCACCGGTACTATAATTCACGCACTACTATAACCTGTGCAATTATTTCAGCCCATCAGATGTAATGTTTCCCTATGGTAAGTTGAACCATGAAAAATTTACTACTGCTGTTATCTACATACATACATTTTGGAGCAAATACATCAGAATATTTTGTGATTTGATACAAGTGAGCTCTTGTTTGATTATGAGGTTGGGCCTGTCGATTTACCACGTTTGATAGTTGGAAAGTTAATGTGAATCTATTTTCCAGAAGCCAGGTTGCACTCAAGAAATTTCTGTTATTTTGGAAGATTAGTTTTATAGACGATTACAACTGTGGTAGCACCGTACTTCACTAGAAAATATATATTGCGGTACTTAAATTTTACATGAAGCTTCAGTTTATTTCAAAGTGTATATAGCAGATTTTGGTCATTTTGACGAAGTGATAGCTTCGTCAAAGAAGTATTAGAAGTGAGTGCTTTTAATGATTGTTTTTAAATATCTCGTTTTTGGCTCTTAACAGATCGCAGAAAAATTGGCTTGTTAAGGTCTTGTGATGCATCGGTAGCACACACTGGCACATCAATCCTCATCATGACTTAGAGCACCTGTACAAAAATAGGAAGGGCGCGTGCTCCCTAACTGTGCTAGTTTAAGTCACTTCTGGGACTGTTATGATACAACGAATATGGCCTGGAAGAATGCATGGCAGCCTCATCTGGAAGTACAGCGGTCTGCTGGGGAGCTTCGAGGGCACAAAATTGTCTAACAGCTGACTGCAAGGTTAGTTTTTCTTTAATACATACGATTAAGTGAACACCACTTTCTGTGCACAAATTGAAAACCCAAGCATGGTTGCTTGCAGTGGATACCTGTATTATTCTCACACATAATTCTTATTCAACATTTATAGAACTAAATTGCGAGAGAATTGAGAATCTTGAAAGTTCAAAGCCTGCAGCTTATTAATGAAACTCCAATCATCTGAGGCTCAAAAGCTCGTGCTTTTGAACGAGCACAAATACCTTATTTCTTATTGAGCTCTCGAGCTTGTGACTCCCTCTGTAGATCGAGTGCTCTGGAAGGAAATAGCAAGGGAGTGAAAATTGCCTGGCTGTTCACAACTTGCAAGGAGAAAGACCTATTGAAGAAGCCTCAGACGACAAAAGGCCAGTAACGGCATCTTTTACTTCATGTAGCTTTTTCTCTCTAGGTGATGTGGCTTGTTGTGTTTCAGCCGAACGTGTTCACCACGATTGCATAATGATATATATTTTTCTACAAATTGTACCTGACCTAAGTATCCATTGCTGATCTCTAAAGGCGACGTTCAGTGTGTTTCAAAGCCATGGCTCCTCATCTTTCTGTGGCTAGCCTACTTCAGCAGCAGTGCGATGCAGTCAGCACACATGCAAGCCAAGTCATGGAGCGCTCCTTTGGTGTACTGTGCAGGACGCAGCATATCCATTCGGCAAGACACTGGTATCAACATTAATGATGAGTGTTGGTGGTACCTGTAGGAGCCCGTTGTGCTTGTTGCGTATGATTATTTCCCCTGATGAAGTGCATTTTTGAAAGGTTTTCTTCTTTTGGAATATTAGATGTCAGCAACAAGCACACTCATAATCTACAAGTGCTTTGTGCCTTCCAGACTGCCCATTTGCTCCTATACGCAGTATGGTGAGCTGACTATGTTAGACAGCCTCAAAGTTATGAACATTGGCTGTTGTGTTGTAGTGCAGTCTAACTTGTGCTTCTTACTGAACTTATTTGTGGTCAGCTTCTCGCACCTACTGTAAAGTCGAAATAGAAGAAACGTTATTGGCTTTTTATGCCTGGCAGAAGTTTCATGCCTTCATCTATAACATGGTAGTTTTGCTCTTGTATCATAATAAAATATATCTTCAGTCTTCACTGTTTGTGTGTGTGTTTAGGCATGTCATTGGCTTCTGAAAATACGACATCTGTAAATATGAGCACATAGTTAACAACTGTACACTCTTGCATGTAACATGGTCGTACCAATGATCTGTATTTTTCTAAGTTCCAGCAGTAACAAGGAATCCGGTGCTCCACGGTCATGTACAGTGTATCAAGAACAAAGCACAGAAGACCAACAAGTATAAAGGGACTGCCAGAGACTGTTCTCCTGCGCAAAGTTTACGACAGCAGAAAGAGCACATTGTGATGTCAGGAGCAGCTTGAATTGTATACGTAGTAACATTTTGCGCAGCTGCAGCTTAACTTCTTAGCAGTGCATTATTCAGCAGTTCCTTTGCTTGCATTTCAAATTATTTAAATTTTGCATGAAAGACACCAAACTATGACACTAATTTAAAGGCTGCTGTAGTGTCAGTGGGCAAATCTTTTCGAGCTGAAGTTTTTAACATGCGGGTTAAGTGCCTGCGTGTCTCTGCATTTACCTGTCATAAATCACAGCATCCATGGTCGACAATGGTAACGGTGTTTTCATTCTTTGTAGTGCAAGAAGTAAAGCCTTCGATGCCGTAATCTTGTACTTAGTCGATGTAAGCCTTCAGCCTTCACTCATTGGTATAGGACCAATGATGCCATGAGTGTATAAGCTCTGGGAAGTGAATTTATGTGAATTATTTTATTTAGAAGGAAGAGGATCATCACTATTCTAGTATATCTTAACAGTAGATTTTAGTGCTTGGGTATTGTTATCCCACTGCCTGTCCGTTCTTTAACAGTCTACTTATCTGTTTCTACTGTGTATGTGTAACTTTCTTAATGCATACTTTGCTCAGATAGGTTCGTTCGTAATGTAAACGCGTACTATGCAAGTGACTTATCATCTGTGCAGCTTTACTTAGACTAGAAATAAAGGTATCTATTTTAATTTATAAGTAGCTGTAGCTTGCATTTACTAATTTTTCTAGGTGGTGCCTGTACAATTCTTTAGCCTTACAAAGGTACTGGTATTCTTTAATAGTGAAGCTGCAATCTTAAAATACTTTGTTAGAGAAGTAATAATGTGTTCATAACCATTATTACTATTCTCCAATGAGCTCTGAAAACTCTATGGAAATGTATTTACATTTTTTGAACTGTGTGAAGGTAATTGTTCTTATGTTCTTTCATTGTGGTCCCTGTTTCATGCAAATGACACATAAATACTTTGCAGTGGCATAGTATTAGTTGTGATTTTACACATACGGGCTGAACAACATCGCAGTTGAGGCCAGCAGCAAGACATACATGCTGGAGCATCACCTCACATAATTAGTGTACAGCCTTTGCCCACCATAAACTGAATATTTTTCAAACAGACTAATAGACAGCTGTATGGGAACTGTGTTGATGTGCAAACTTTGAAATCTTATGGAGGAGTGTTTTTCATCATTTTAGTACAGGTGAACTAGCTACCCAAGGCTACAACTGATGGGAATGTGGTGGTTTCCTCTCTCGAAAACCACTCCTACCAGGTGCCTCAATGTTAGCATGGGGTAAATTCACGTACTGGAATAATAATTGGTCTTTGTTTGCTTGGCCGAAAGAGACACTTCCCCCGTTGAACCACCACGACGGGCCAAAATAGAAACTTTTAGCAAAATAAAGTTGATTCTACTTTTGAGAAGTGTTTTAGGGAAATGAAATGGATCCTATAGCTGTCGATATAAACACTGTTCGCACCAAGGAGCTCAGTAGCTTATAATTGTATTATTCATGTATTGTCTAGAATTTCTTAGCGCTGTGCGAACTTTCAGCCCAAGTGTCCTAACATGCTTCGTTAGTGTGTTGTGAATGAGGCAATGTATGTGAATAAACAGAGTGATATTGCAGACATGTACAAAATATTGATGCCCAGCCCTTTTCTTTAGCATGACATTGTCAAGGGCTTTTTTCTTGTGTTTCTTAAAAAAACTGCTTATCACTGGGCAGCAGCAGAAACTATGCATCAAGCTTTTGCGAGATGGTTCGAGAAACACCGTGTTCAGACATAACAGTGCTGTTGGATTTCTCTCGTAAGTTACTTTTTGTATATTGAAAGTGAGTGTATTAGAATTGTTGTTTTATAGCCATTCATTTTATTATTTACACCTGAGTGTATGTATGCATGTATGTATGTATGTATGTATGTATGTATGTATGCATGTATGTATGTATGTATGTATGTATGTATGTATGTATGTATGCATCTTTTAAATAAGAATCCGCTGCTCATTGGTGAGTAAGTTTGGTAATAATTTGGCTGAATTTGTTTCTATTTCTTTATTCTTCTGAGCCATTATACATTCCAATTTGTTTTGTACTGCATAAAAATAAATGTAACCTTACACAAAATATGTGTGTTCGAAGAAGTTGTTTCATTTGCCAACCTGCAGTCATGGGCAAGAAATTGGGTAAAATGGAACGAACTTGCGAAGATTAGTTTACAGCGTAGCTACTCTACATGGCATATTTAGTACTCATTGCGTTGGTCGAATACGTCGATTTCCACATATCAATTTTAATCAGAATAAGCAAGCTATCACCCGCGGTTGTGTATGTGTGTGATATTTATGCATATTGTAATACCGGTTGGCAATTACAATTATTGTCACAAACCTAGTCAAGCTGAATACACGAATTTTGTCCATACACCTTTCATCTGCACTGAAACTGTTGTTAATAGAAAAATAAACTTCGGCTTAAAAATTTATTCTAGTAACCAAAAACAGAGTATCTCTCTATGACACAAATTAAATTGCCATTGTTCTGTTCCACTTTTGACAATAGGGGACCCTCGCAGCAGAACTCGATTAACTGCTATAGTTCATTTTAACCATTGACAGCGACAATACACTGAAGCACGCAGCTTGACAGATAGCGGGAGAGAAGACGAAGACTAATCACTCTGTTTGTGTCTGCTCTAACAGTCCGTGCTCTTTGTTCTTGCTGCATGTGACGATGCCCACCAAATTAGCACGAAAGCGTGTCCCTACAAAGGCCGTCCACTTGGCCGCAATCAGTTAGCTCGCTGCATGTGCCAATTTTTTTCAAAACACCGTGACGACTGATCGCTGGTCGAATATCCAAACACGTGAAAAGTAATATGCCAGGTAGGATATTGGTATTTCAGCACTGGACACTTTTGCTATGAGAGGATGGAGGAGAATGTTATGAACCGTGCGTTATGCAATTTATGAAGGGGCATGGTACTGCGCTTTTGGGTCAAAAGAGGAGCGAAAAAAGCAAGTGCGAAAGCCACCTTCTCAACAAATATGTACCCACCACCACGCATAATGTCAGGCCGGGCAACCTTTTTAAAAAAAAAGTGCTTGGTGACTCTACGAATCTAACCAAGCACCTACTAGATTATAGCTGAGCGCTGTAATCGCTCGTCCACTGCAGCAGCGCTTGCATTCGCTCTATTGCTGATATATCGTCATTCCTTCGAATGACGCCAAATGCAAAAACGTCCGGTGAAACTTGGTCAAAAATGAAAAAAAAATAGTTAGAATGCGTTTGCCCAAGGTTACTAGAAGATAGAAACCGCCACGTGTGGCTGTTTAACCGTGGCTATTTACCTTGTACATTACTGTCACAACGTTCGGATAGCCGGCTCTAACGTAGGCTGCCTTCTCGTAATTTGCCAAATATAAATAAAAAATAAAAATATATATCGGCCAGCGACAACGCTAATCAACTATTATGAATTCACTGTCACTATTGTCACTTTCACTAGATGAATACTGAGTTTGTTTCCATTATCGTTATTTAAGGAAGATTTGGCTCACTAACTCGCAACTCTCCTAATTAGCATTAATTTTGTCACATCTAAAGACGGTCGCACTTCATCTCACTTTCTGTGTGGTTGTCGCTCTCATAAAATGCGTACTCCGCCGTTTTATGCTCTCGAAGCATCCGACGCTGCTTTGCGTAAACTTTCCCCGACGTGTGCTGGGCCAGAAAATTGTCTTTATCATCTATCGATTTCAAGCTTTTGTGAGACGAAACGAGAGTCTCTCTCTCTCTCTTTTTTTTTCGTCTTTTTTGCACGTGTGATAACGTCTCTCGACTTTAATACTCGTATACATGTCTTTTGCTTTGTTTTCTCACTCATACAACGCTGGAAGAAATATTTACACCTTGTTTTCTGAAAACATTAGCACTGAAACACCTCCCGACGAGTCTCCCTCGTTTTACGTAGACACATATATAAGCGTAAGCGTAAACACGTTCTCGCATTCCGGCTTTATAATAATGCTGCGGTGCATGAAACCAGCAAAATTCCACTCACAATTTTATTTGATTACTGCTGTTCTCTATTTCTGCATAATTCGTCCACAGGCACTAAAGTCGCTCCTGTGTATTGTAATAATAATATTGTAAGAAAGGCAACCCTTTACGTCTAGGTACAAAACACCCTTACGTTCACCGCTATACCGTGCTTGATTACACCGGATTAGTGGAGTAGCAGAGCGGCTTCATTAAATGTAAGGTAACTGGTCGCGCTAAACAAGGAAAGACATTTGAGGCACATTTTCAAACATTGCATGCATCAATTTATGCGTGGTTTCATTGATGTGGTGCACCAGGAGTGTTGTTTACTTGTACCTGGCGAGATAGTGCATGGATTGCTCGATGGCTTAAGGCTATCGAGCATATTTTGTTTTTAGCTACAGTCGTTGATGAAAGGCGAGTGATTGGCTTTGCACAGCCCACCAAAACGTCTATTACAACGTACGTGGCATCCCGTAAGCGCTGTAGCAGACGCTCGCGGAACTGAAACTTAGATGCAGCAAATCATTGGCTATCATCATATACTCTCGATGCTAGACGCTTTGCGTGCTACCTTGATATTATCGGCCCATACTTCTTTCTTTCCTTGTCGTTTCATTGGCTATTGTGTGTCCTCCTCGCCCTCTTAAGTGCTGAATAAGTTAAATTCATACCCTCTATAGTAATCCCTCCAGATAAGAGATTTCTTGGCCAAGAAAATGTGTAGCCAAGAGAAAGCTTTGTGAATTCGGCTTCTGGTGTTTGCAATAGAACCTGTTCCACAGTAATAGAACTATTTTTAGGTGCTATAAATTGGGCTTTATCAATAGGTTTGTGGTTAAAATTAATAGGGTAGCGTTTGTGTGTTGGGTTCATTATAATGATTTTCTAGGAGCTTGATGCGATCCTTTTAAACTAAGATATACATAGCACTGGGTCTGTCGCTCCCTTTTAGTGTGTTATGCAGAGCCTGAAGGGTGCACGGAGTGGGTTTCAATTGTTGGGACAATGACGGCGTGGTGTGGTGACTTTAAGAGAATATGCAGCAGGACTCTGCAAGACTGCACGCCCCGTCTGGGGCTATTGCGAACCTATTAGCACCGATGATTTCATACAGAGTTGCTGTCTATTGCTGTGCATTGCGAGATTGTTTCCTTTCGGGAGACCATTTTGAGTAATATATACAAAATTTTCCGTGTATACTTTGAAGTACGACGCAGAAGCTCTTTCTTTGCTATTGAGGTGAAAACTAATGTGCGCGCAACGAAAGTGAGTCACTTATTTTAGTGATTTTTTTTGTTGTAACGCGTCACTGATCACCCAGTGTCCAGTAACACTCCTGAGGGTAAGGAGTTATCATGAGGTATGTCCACCGGAGGCTCGGCCTTGGACTCGGGCAGACGCCTGAGTGCTGCAATAAGGCGTCTCTATATTGGACTACGGCTCTTACTTCACACAGCCACCAAGCACTCGAATCATAGAGGGGCACTCGTTCCAAACTTCAAACACCTCCCTTCCATAGCCAGTGTAGAAGCTGGCCAAGGAGTAGGACAAGAAACCGGCATGCACCGAGAACCGAAGCAGGATAGCATTTCAGAGGGCGAGGCGTGCGAGGCCCCGTTACGCTATCACGATCTGCTCTTGAAGGTGAAGCTCAAGCGTCTTCCGGGTGCATTGTTTTTTTTTTGTGATAGTTTCAAAAACCGACATAGCTCAGTAGCAAAAGCTCTGCCCGCTAGGCTCACTAACTGAGTTTCAAACTAAAGCACTTTATTTATTTGGATCTTCGTTGACTTTCTGCTCAAAACAACGCTAACTGTTCACTTACAACGGCACTGATGCCAAAGAAAGCCAAACGAGAACTTTAAGAATCTCGCCTTGAAGTAAATGCGATAGCTAAGCGGGGATAGAGTTGCCACTATGTCACGGACTGCGTTCTCTGTTTCAAGAGCATAACCGGTATGTAAGCATCAAGCTTTCATTTTCTTCCTGGCTTGTAAGCGAACGGCCTACTTCACAAAGCTTCCGAGGGAAGCTTCTAGTCGATATCATCGTCTTTCCCTCCATAAAATCAAAACACACACAGCAGAAAAGCCGCAAACAATTCAGCCTCTGCAGCGGATGCTGATTCTAAACTGAAACTCCGTTTCAGTTTATTTCATAAGAAAATTGCTTGTGCATGCAGTAATGCATCAACCCACCTTCATGACGCTTAACATTTGATGCCCCCGTAAAAGAAAAAACACGCACACAATGATATAGGAATATATAAGGAGCTCGAGGCTGTCCCATACAAGTCTGTTTCTTAGAAGCAAAAAAAATAAAATGTGCTGCATCGCCTTTTTTTAGCACAGCGAACAATATAAGGGACATTACCAAAACAGTCCTGTTACGACGCTTCTCTATGTTTGCTAAGTATACTCTAGGTTGTGTAATACAGCTAGCTGCTTCTATTGCGTCGCGGGCTTTGCATTGCACAGTTGTGTTCTAGTCTGCTTTCCAAATAAAGGTGCGCAAGCTAGAAGCGTGGTTCTTGTTGCATCATTGTCACTATACGTCAGGCACATTGAGCGAGTAGGTACGTATTAAGGGCTACTGCATCTCTGCACGTACTCGTACGTGGTTGTTCTCGTGCGTCACCAATGTGCTGAGAGGCTTATAATTGAAAATTTTTGAAGCACACAAAAAACGGATGGACAGAAGAGGCTGACAAGGACAGCTCTTGCTCTCAGAAATAATGTTTTGTTATTCAGGAAAGGTATTTAAAGCGGATACATGTATGGTCTTTCGCGCATGTGCATCAGAACAAGGCGCGACAGATACTACTCTTGTCAGAATTACTAAAATTGTACATATTATGTATCATTTTTTTATATTTTACAAGTTGGAGGTGTCAAGATACGTGAACCCTTTGACTATACTCGCTGGTATAAGCGTCTTCACACTGTGCCCGCCGAAAAGCAATCAATTTTTGTAACGTTTTAAAAACCAATAAAACGTAGATATAAACAGGAAGAACAAACGGGCAGGAATATAAACGTGAAAATTATTTCTATATACCAGCACCTTTTTGTAATGAGCTGTAATTTCACCCACGTTTGAGGCTATTGATCGAGCTGTGAAGAATAAACGTTCCCTTAAAATTGAAAAACAACCAACATAGACAAGAGTTTGTTAGCAAGGAAAAGATTCTGCCCTCACCACTGAAATAAAACTTCGCTCTCAAGCTACGTGAATGAAACAAAAACAAAAACGAAATTGGGTAAAAGTTTTGCTGTGTTTCCGGAGGGTGTCAGTTCTTGATTAGCATGCTAAATAACGAATCAACATGTTCACGCGCTTTTCCAACCGAAATATAGTGCATAAAATATGTGACGTGGACCACTTGCGACCCATAACGCCCTCCGCCCTATAAAAGCATAATCAATCCTCAACAGATCCAACATCCTCAGCACCTCTGACAGACTCGTTTTTGTTAGCTGGACGGCATCATTTGATGCGACGTGCAGTGCGTCAGAATAGAAAAACCGACAGCAACTGCTGCCGTACAGACATGCCATACAGACGTGTAGCTTCGGACAAACCAGTGGGTTGGGAGACATGAGATGGCGTCACCCGATAAAGGTAATGTGACGACTCCCATGAAAAAAAGAAAGGTGTATATTCTCGGTTAATAAATTATGGTAAATTTTAACTAAAGTGCCAATAGCGATGACTAGACAATTTTTACAGTTTATATGATGCTTTGTAAGCAAGACCAAGGAACAGCTTTAGCTAAGGTAATTTTGGTTTTTATTATGTAACAGAACATTCAAAAAGTTACAAAAGAGCTGCGCCAAAAGAGCTTCTGCGATTTCGATTATCCTCTAATTTATTATGCCACTTGATCCAACGTAGAACATTTATTGATAAATAATTGCATGTTTTAATAATAACTGAACCACAGGAGCTCATCTGTGTTGAAATTTAGAAAACAAAGAGAGACTGAACAGCAACTCCGCGCGCTAACGAAACTGAAGTTTAAACTGCGTGCCTTAAAGAAGTTTGACTGACATCTTATCAAATTATCTTCCCAGTGCATTTACCATGGTCTAGTCATTTGATGCAATTCTTTTTTCGAGTTGATATGTGATTAATGAAGAAATTTTTGAAAAAAAACTAACATAAAAATGCTTGCAAAGAGAAAAGTTGCATTGGATTTTCGCTTTCGATTTTCGCTATTGAACAACATATCATCGTGCTCAAGCGGTATAAAACAGCGAGTGTATTGTTATGTGGTCAAAATTAGAAAGGCGCATTTTAAACAAAGACAAACACATCACATTTAACATAAACCACACCACAAAGGAAGTGTAAGTGACGCCTGAGATAATAGCCCTAAATAAAAAAGATAAGGCATATATTTTAATTTTATATATATATATATATATATATATATATAATGAGATATAACAGACAGTAATGCCAAGGAATATACAGGGGAAGTTATTAGAACCTAATGGAATGTAAATAAGAAGAAAGAAGAAAGAAAAGTGGATGAAAAAATGACCAGCTGTGAGCAGGAATCGAACCTACGGCCTTCGAATAACGCGTTCGATGCTCTGACCACTGAGCTATCACAGCGGCCGTCCCTCCGTCGACTTTTTGGGGATTATATGTGAATTTAGAAGTAGGAGCGACAGTCAGCGCCATCTATAAGCCAAACAACGAGTGTGAAAACACTCTTATTCGCATGTTTGGCGTCACGTAGCACGTGAGTTTATTATGAGCGGGCAGCTGATTAATTGTCCCTCTTATACAACCTAAACACACCAAGTCTGCCAGTACGAGACCCTCGTTCAATGAAATAAGGGGGAGAAGTGTATACCTAAGGGCTCGTATTTCCGTGTTTAAACACAATAATAATGAGATATAACAGACAGTAATGCCAAGGAATGTACAGGGTAAGTTATTAGAACCAAATGGAATGTAAATAAGAAGAAAGAAGAAATAAAAGTGGATGAAAAAATTACCAGCTGTGAGCAGGAATCGAACCTACGACCTTCGAATAACGCGTTCGACGCTCTAACCACTGAGCTATCACAGCGGCCGTCCCTCTATCCACTTTTTGGGGTTTTTATGTGAATTTAGAAGTATATATATATATATATATATATATATATATAAATAATATATATATATATATATATATATATATTTATATACATATATATGTATAGCCCCGGTCTCGACAAGGCGATGTCACGTGCACAACACAGGCTCCCTTTTGTTTCTGCAGTGGATTGTGAATAAGAGACGTATGAGTGTCCTCCTCTACGCTAAGGGCATCTCATGAACCATAAACGAAATAGTCGAATGTATAATGTCATTTGCAACATAACAGCTTTCCGCCATTGCCAGAAGCTGCAAATTTTCTCGCGGACCAAAAGGTCGTTTTGTAGAAGCCGCAGCGGCATTTACTGCACAGAAACTATGCTTTATCTCGGGGTCGCATAAGTTTTGTGTCCGCAGCCTCACGTCAAGACTTACTGGAGCATGACGCATTCACACTACACGTGATGCACTCCAGACGCAGTTCACACTGCAGTGATGTATGAGTATGGTCCGCCAGAGTTCACGCCTTACGAAAGCTCTGATAGAATTATTCTGTTTGAGAGAGCCTGCGGCAATGCGTTTACTTGAGCAGCGGTGTTGTGATGGAGGAAAGTAACCTAAGTGTCTTGGAAAAAACATTGGTATGCAAAATGAAAGCAAGCTCGCAATCCGAAGAAACTAGCTCGGTGTCTTTTGGCTGCTCATTTCGTCACCTTGTGTTTGGTCAGAATAAATAAAAGAGAGATTAGCGCAGTGACCGTGGTTCGCTCAGTTCTCTTATTGACCATTGTATTTCTTCTCTAACGAAGTTGCAGTCTTCTGGATGAGCGCTTATAGAATGAGGTGGTTCTGCAGAGTCCCCATTTCATTCTCCCTAATGACAGGCCTCAAGACCCTTGACACCATCTTTTTTTTGCAGTCAGTATTTTCTTCGCGACGAGCAATGCCGACTTCCTTAAACTTACACACCGACTACTTATGTTGCCTTGTAGTACACTGCCAGGCATTTCATGCGGAAACTTGTTTTCAGCGCATTTACAATGACGACATAATAACATTGCATGCGTGGTCATCAGAACGTTTTTATCGTAAAGGACCGCTCTGAAAACACTGGGGGACGTCGAACGTGGCGGCGTGCTTTTGACAGAAGGATAAACGAGTTGACTAAGCAAAGAATCGTTTTTCGTCATCTACCTTTACGGGTAACACGCGAGTGTACTTTGAATGGAGGAATAATATCCTCAACGGGTCTCAAAATAGGCGAAACTAGTACCACGACCTATAAGCCTTCTTTTACCTTCGCTGCCATAGCGGCTGCAAAGCCTCTCACCAAGCGTTATAGAAAAAGAAAAAAAAACTTCTAGCAAACACCAATTTCTAGCAAACACGCAATAGCTGAACGCCTTTTCGCTTTACGGGAGGCTCTGCGCTGGGATCACTAGAAAAGTTTGCGTCATCCTTTTTCTCATGCAATGCGTCTTTAGAAAGTGCAGTGCTCTAGTATTGCTGATTTTCTTAAAACAAGGAACTTTAGTTATTTTAAATTATTTGACAAAGTGTTATACCCACAGAGCTGTTGCGTGGTTGGTATATCCTGTAGCGCCAAAATCATGGTTAAAAGCTAATTAGCGGCAGATGAAAGAACCAACATGCATGTCCTGACATTCGGATCGCTGGGCACGTCTGTAGAACCGCATAAAGGAAGTTCGTAAAAA
The DNA here is from genome assembly GCF_013339725.1 of Rhipicephalus microplus. Lineage (NCBI taxonomy): Eukaryota > Metazoa > Arthropoda > Arachnida > Ixodida > Ixodidae > Rhipicephalus > Rhipicephalus microplus. The sequence continues at coordinate 31,955 of NW_023612058.1, read as the reverse complement.
TTTATGAGATGGCAGATAGGTCAACCTGAGTTTGTACACTCTAGCCTGGTACTTTACACGAGGGATAAGAAACGGGGGAAAAGAGGAATGATGGGTTATAATGGGGACAGGAAAAGGTGGTGCACGTGTACAGTGGCCACTTAGCACAGTACCCTACTGGAGAAGAACATTAGGCCATGGTGTAAACACCTGGTCACAAATCAATAGTAGCGCCCATAGAATTGGCCGCTGTTCGCATCGACGCGATGGCACTCTGCCGAAGCTTCACGACAAAACTCACAGTTTTTGCTAGGACGCGTTCTCCAATGGCCAGATTAGGATTATTATTCACGAGAAAATGGGAGATACCAGAAGGCGCAGCAACAGCGCCTCAGCTAACACTTTCGCGCGAGCCACATGATTAATCTAGGTTCATAAAAAAACCTTCGTAAACTGGTACCGCGTGATGTTGCTAGTGTTATGTTGCAGGCTATCGCTGTGGCTGCATTGCATACGTTCCCCTACTACCGACATTGAATGGGTGAAACTCCGTAGTGTGCAGGTTAGTCGCTGACCGTTGTCGTAGTCACCCGCTGGTACGCAGAGTGCTCACTATGGCGCTCGCTTCCATCACCAGCTTGTTCTGGTGGTAGCAACTGGTGAGTGGTGGGCGCTAGTATTTGGATTGCTCCCTAGAAGGCGCTGCAGCGCTTTCTCTCATCACCAGCTTGTTCATGCGGCAGCAGATTGAGAGCGGCGGGCTCGATTTTTAGGACAAAGTGCTCACACCGAGACCTGGAGGCTATGCACGCCGCACCCAACACGCTACAATACTGGCAAGAATGGCGCAAGGTACTCTTTACCATGATTCGCCAGGTGGGCAAAGCGCACATGTTTCTCACGCTATTTACCATGAAAGTACACTAGGACACGCTTCTACAAACTGCGGAAGTGGAATTCACATTCTGCCGGTCTACCTCCGGCGTTTCTCCTACTCATCATCATTATCTCCGTGGATATGGTGCGTTTTTTTATGAGTTGATATTTTGTTTCTGCCATAATGAAGCAACAGGAGAACACATCCACTTGACAATTCTTGTCGCGCTTGTAAGAGCTCATTGCTATTAACATCATCTCTATATTATTGACAACACCCACTGTCAGGCAAAGATATTGCAAGTCAAGTCGTCTTGCTGTGCTTGCTGCGGCCAAGTCATGCCTGCACACGTAGTTGCATCTGCCCGCCCGTCAATAAATTTTTGCCTCGCAAGTTTGCCATCTCTCGGAATCCAGTCTGTTTGGGTACTCCTAATGAGCAGTGATTATCTTGCTTGCGGGCTACATCCGCAAGCCATGTCCGTTTATCCTCGATTTCAATGTATCTTTTCCTTAAACTTAATTATTCACATACTTTCTTTGTTTTCTTCTTGTCTCTTGAGATAACAGCTATCATTTTAATTTAGGGGTGTCAAACTCACCTCCGCCGCAGTAGCGCGATTTCGTCTTGCAAGGGTCAGGGCTGGGAAGAAAATAGAAGCAGCGATAGGGCGGGAAAGTTGGAGTTCAAAGGACACCTGAGGAGAATAAAATTTTGAGCAGGTTATACCTGTCAACCTCACAAATATACTTAAAGTAAAATGAAAAAAAATGCCGGATGAAGAAAGTCGTGTGCAGGCTGCGGGTTTGGGGTGGTGTAAATGAACACCACCTCAAAGCAAGACAGCCAAGACAATTTTTGTAAAACATACGCCTCCAGAAGCAGGACTCGTGTGTGCACAGATTTCCAATTAAGAGTTTGTCATTACAGTTTAGCAATATATGATTACTCTTCGTCATCTTTTTGTGGCGACACAGTGCGCGTCAATTGGCACAGCCTCCGCCTCGTCAGCAGCTAGCTCGGCATGACACGGCTGCGCCCTGGACTACATCTCCGATAACACACAACACCATCATAGCGTCCCCCGTGGCATAATCACCAGCCATTTCTACAAAAGCGGGCTGCCCAACGTGAAAGAAGACTATTGCTCCGCTACCTAAGACGTCAGAATTCTCGCTCGATGCTTCCGTCAGTTGAATAAAGAGTTGTTACGTGTTTTTGGTGGATTCGTCCTTACGTCGACTCGGCAGCCAGTATATTGAGGACGCCTATGGCCATTTACAAATTGACCTTTCAATGCCTAGCTTTTGACCACTTTTTTCTGGTGTGTGACGTAGTTGCAGTGGTGAATCATTCATTCCAATAAAGGCCGTAAGAACGGACACAATGCAACGACTGATCAAAAACCAAACGCACTATCCAAGCCAGTAAAACACGCAGTACAATAATCGAGGCAACCACGGTCATCCGTCCCCGAATCTTGGTGCAACAGGTTGGCTTTATTGTGTTATTCATGGTACATAACGCACTATTGCTAACGCTTGCGCAAGTGTCAGAACCTGTACACGGCTTTTAGTGTAGCAAAGGCATGCAATAGACGAGAATCATCGACGTTAGACTGCGTTCCAACAGCTTAAGACGTGACTTCCGCTCCTTGGTAACACGTCTAACAGTTCTGCCAGACTTCATCAACAACAACCTCACTACGCCCACATAGCCCATGTCGCGCAAGTTCCTTGATCTCCGATATACAACCCCCGTGATTCAGTGAAGATGTCCTTAAGCCGATCGCTCTGTGTCAGTAGGTTGTAATGCTTTCTGAGCATATGCGACACGTTAGGAATAGATGCAGAATGCGTTAGAACGAGGTTGGTTCGGCAAGGTGGCGCTAATCGCTTGTCTTTATTGATGAGCTCTTTCCGATCGAGACATTTGGCCCGTTGGAGAGCGTCGTCAATTACTTGTGAAGAATATTGTTGTTCGGTTAATGCTTTACGGAGCTGGTCACAGTTGCGAGTGAAATCCCTGTTGTCCGAACAAATTCTTTTAAAACGGATAGCTTTGCTATAGGGGATACTTGTTTGGCAGTGTTTGACATGGCTACTTTTAAAATGAAGAATCTTTGTCGGTCAGTGGGCTTCTTGTATAGGTTTGTCGTTAGTTTACCATTGCTTAAAGCTACATTGACGTCAAGAAAGTTTATGGTAACTGGTGAATAGGAGTGGGAAAAGGAGATGGATGGTTCTACTTTGTTAAAGTCTGCAATGAAAGAATGTAATGCCGCTTCACCATGGTGCCAAATTAAGAAAATGTCGTCAATGAAGCGTTTGTAATAAAGTGGTTCAAGGTCACGAGTGGCGAGAAAGTTATTTTCTAGAATGTCCATGAAGATGTTCGCATAATTGGGACCTATTTTTGTGCCCATTGAGGTGCCGCTGGTTTGAACATAATGTTCACTGTTAAATTCAAAGTTGTTAAGCTCGAGTATCAGTGATAAAATAGTACCCAAGGTGGAACCGTCGATGGGTTTGTCATTTACTAAGTCATTGTATGCTTGGAGTACAGAACGAATCCCGTCCGCATGTAGTATATTTGTGTACAGTGACACCACATCTAGTGTTACCAGAAGAGCCTCACTCGGAACACGCATATTTACAATGTCACGCAGAAAGTGATTAGTGTACTTGACATATGAAGAAAAGTTAAGAGGAATTGAACTAATTAAGCTGTCTGCATATCGAGACAGGCTTTCCGTAATGGTTCCTATTCCTGAAATTATTGGCCGGCCTGGATTATTTTGTTTATGAATCTTAGGAAGCAGATAAAATCTACCAGCTACCGGACTCAGGGGGACTAAGGATTTAAGACAGTTTCTGGAATTTTATTTTTTCTTACAAGCTCTTTTAAAGTTTCTTTTACTTTGGTCTTGAATTCCTGAGTTGGATCGTAGCTCAAATGTCTGTAAAATGTGTGGTCATTTAATTGCCTGTGGGCATCACGAAAGTAATCAGCCATATTCATTATTACGATTGCTCCCCCTTTATCGGTCGGTTTGATGACGATGTCGTCTCGGGAAGCCAGGGTCTGGATCGCTTGTTTTTCTTTGTCGCTTAGGTTGCCGTGATACGGCGATTGCTTTTTGTATGCTTCGAGTACATCTCGCTGCACTGCTCGGATGTAAATATCGAGACATTTATCCCTTTGGGAAGGGGGAGTCCAGTGCTTAGTAGAAAAAAATTCTGTTTTGATAGATGGAGGCCGATTATGAAAGTATTCGCGTAAACGCATGCTTCTTTCAAAATTGTGCAAGTCACTGATTAGTTGGAATTCATTATATCCTCCAGTGGCAGGACAAAAGTTCAAACCACGGGAAAGAACGCTCTATTCTTCAGCCGATAACGTGGCACTAGAAATATTTACTACATTTTCAGCTTCTGCGGAGGACGAATGCACTGAAGACGTTGCGTCATCAAAGTGCCGACGCTTGAGCAAATGTTATCGCGTATAAACTTTTTATATTTTTTGTCGCTGAGCTCGTGAATTTTTCTCGCGTGTAGTTATCAAGCGACGTTCTTTCATTGGCAGTGAAATTCCGCGTAGCAAAGAGTTGGTTCTCTTTGTTCCTTAGCTGTTTTCCGGATGACTCATAAGGGTTAGTCACAATGCGCGTGAGTTTCAGAGACGCTTGTTTGAGCGTGTTGTCCCACCTGGAGAGATTATTGCTAGTCATTTCAGACGTAGCAGGCCTTAAGTTAAGGCTTAAACCTTTAGGTACTGTTGATGTAGCAATATACATTTTTAATGTGGAAGAATGCAAGTCGTGACGAATGTCGTGACAAATCCTGACGAAGGCCGTGCCACGGCCGAAACGTAGAGTAAACAATTATCAAATTTTCGTAAGTGTGCTCCTTTAATCTTAATATATATATTATATATATATATATATATATAGCCCCGGGCTCGACGCGCACAACACAGGCTCCCTTTTGTTTCTGCAGTGGATGGTGAATAAGGCTCATGAGTGTCCTCTTCTACGCTAGGCGCATCTCATGAACCATAAACGAAAAAGTCGAATGTATAATGTCATTTGCAACATAACAGCTTTTGCGCCATTGCCGGAAGCTGCAAATCATCTCGCGGACCAAAAGGTCGTTTTGTAGAAGCCGTAGCGGCATTTACTGCACAGAAACTATGCTTTATCTCGGGGTCGCATATTTTTGTGTCCGCAGCCTCATGCCAAGACTTACTGGAGCATGGTACATTCATACTATACGTGATGCACCCTAGACGTAGTCTACACTGCAGTGATGTAGGAGTATGGTCGGCCAGAATTCACGCCTTACGAAAGCTCTGATTGAATTATTCTGTTTGAGAAAGCCTGCGGCGATGCGTTTACTTGAGAAGCTGTTGTGATGGAGGAAAGTAACTTAAGTGTCTTGGAAAGACATTGGTATGCAAAATGAAAGCAAGCTCGCAATCCGAAGAAACTAGCTCGGTGACTGTTGGCTGCTCAATTCGTCACATCGTGTTTGGTCAGACTGAATAGGAGGGAGATTAGCGCAGTGAGCGTGGTTTGCTCGGTTCTCTTATTGACCATTGTATTTCTCTCTAACGAAGTTGCAGTCTTCTGGATGAGCGCTTATAAAATGAGGTGGTTCAGCAGAGTCCCCATTTCATTCTCCCTAATGACAGGCCTCGAAACCCTTGACACCATCTTTTTTCGCAGTCAGTATTTTCTTCGCGACGAGCAAAGTCGACTTCCTTAAACTTACACACCAACTAGTGCTGTGCTTGTAGTACACTGCCACGCATTTCTTGCGGAAACTTGTTTTCAGCGCATTAACAATGACGACACAATAACATTGCATGCGCGGTTATTAGAACGTTTTTATCGTAAAGGACCGCTCTGAAAACACCGGAGGACGTCGAACATGGTGGCGCGCTTTTGACACAAGGATAAACGAGTTGACTAAGCAAAGAATCGTTTTTCGTCATCTACCTTTAAGGTTAACACGCGAGTGTGCTTTGAATGGAGGATATTCCCAACGGGTCACATACATACATACATACATACATACATACATACATACATACATACATACATACTACATACATACATACATACATACATACATACATACATACATACTGCAACGAGCGAGGTCACGTAAAACACTGGTTATTAATCAAGAAGCGTTAGCCGGAACAAGGTGGTACAGGGAGGAACCCAGCAAGCACGAGCCACACACGAAAACCAACGTCTTCTTTCACACTGGCACAGAGCTGGCGCCACTATGCTCCGGTACAATTACTCCCCGCGCAGAAAGGAGCCATCCTGGCGACATAGGGAAGCGACACGACAAGGGGTTCATAGCACGGTTTGAGGCGTGATACGTGTACTGTTTAACGCCCACGGCAGCGTTGGTCCGAAGATGGATGAGTGGGCTCAACTTCATATTGACAGGAGATGTTTGTCGCACCACACGGTTGGGGCCTCTGTATTTCCACGATAGTTCGGGGAAAAACCGGCAGGGGTAGACGGTACCCAGAGCCAAACCAACATTCCTGGGTTGTAGTGAACACTAGACGCCGAGGCATAGTGGTCAGTTTTCCGGCGCCATTGGTCTAGTGTTGTAAATGAGCGAGCGAGTTGACGACACTCTTCGGCATAAGCAGCTGCTTTTCGAACAGGCTTCGCTTCGAGAACATCAGGCCTGTAAGGGAGAATGGTGTCCATGGAGCATTGTGTCTCACGTCCGGACAGGAGGAAGAAAGGAGAAAAGCTGGTAGTTGTTTGTGGCGCAGAGTTCTACGCGTACGTGAAAGAAGGGAGCACTTGGTCCCAAAAAGTGTGGTCGTCAGACGCGTACATAGAAAGCATATCTTTGAGACGTCCCCCGCTACGCCAGCGATTTCCAAGACAGGGAAGACCACTCAACCCTTTGTCTATCCGGTTCCCTCTTGGCTATGTGTCTCAATCACTTCTCACATACAGGGATTCTTGCTGGGTCCAGGAAGTAAGAGGCGCTACGACCTGTTTCTGTTTACTGATTCATTTAATTTACTGCAAACATCGTATAGCCGCGTACATTAACCACTACACAAAATTATAACACATGATTTACACACTCGCGACGTGTGACGCAGGATACATAAGAAAATAACTTTGACAATACAATGGTGCGACGATACAGAGTAAACGCATGACGACACAAACACGATGATGTTATCAGTTACCGAAACCCACAATGTCTCAACACGCCACCTCCCTTCCCGCAAATCTAATCTAAATAGGGTGCATAAAGTCCGTCTCACGAAAGGTCCATTTTGACGGGAGCCTCGGAGCTGGCTGTTCGAGTCGGGGCTCAGGGCTTCTTCCTGGGGTAATTGTCCAATTCGTCAGCGTCTTCATTGTCCTCGTCATAGTCGCCTTCGTCGTGACTCTCAGTGGTTTCCATCTTAGCCTTCTCTCGTAACGTTCCATTCACTCGCCTCCTATCCCTAACTTTCATTTCTCATCTTGCCGTCCTTGCCCAAGTCATCATCTCATCGCCTCTCATCGCTATCTCTTTGCACCATTATCTTCCTTTTCCATTCCGTCTTTCTACCATCTGAATCTCAACGCTCCGTCTCTCTCTGACCCTCTTCGTATCGTCTCGTAGTCCCTTTTTGTAGGACCCGACCCCGCCCTACCGGGGCACCAAACCAATCACCACTATCGACGCGGCATATTTTCTTGTCAGTCGGAGTGTATCACCTTCGATGGCCACCCCCGTGGCCCACACCAGTAGAAAACCCTCTCCCAAACAAAGCCGAGCAAGTAACCATGTACAAACTCAAGCCTCAGAGAAAGGGATGGGCGAGCTGTCCCAAGACACTTTAATTACGGGCTAACAATGGTCCCGACGCTTCCGGTGCTGGATGAGCCGATGTCCAAACCAAGTCTCAACGTTTCCATGCAGCTCGGTGCCTCCCGCAAAATTTCCCGTAGCCGCCGCTTCTTCGCCATTCAACGCCGCGGGTGGCCATCCGCGCAGAACGCAGTAATGAGCCCTGGAGCCACGGATGCTGACAAAACGTCAGACGGGACCCGGCACAGGCGCTGCGGCAGGGTCGCATTCCGCGAAAAACAAAAGGTACTTTGCTGCTCCCCCATGCCACAAATCTGAAGGGTGCGTGCGGATTACCTCCACCGTTCACTGTAACACTGTCTGTAGACGACAAGGCGCCGCTCGGTCCTCGTGTTTGCGCAGGGGGGCCCACGAGAACCGTAGAAATAATCCTTCCAGGTACTCCACTCCGGAATGCCCATTCGTTACACCAAAGGTTTTCTTTTCATTTTTTATGCGTGCGTATAAGAAACAAGCGAAAACATCTTGAAAGAACTGGGGTTCAGTCCGTGTTTGCGGGGACGTCACAATACCTTCATCTTGCAGAAGAAGTTTCCCAGCGGGGAACTTCAAACATAAGAAATGCGGGTGCAAAGCGCCTTAGGGTTGCGCAGAGAAATTGAGACGTTGCGGCAGTCTTAGGAATACGGTATGCGAAGACAGAACCCTTGTGATTCAGCCCTGGTGGCAGCGAGCCGCTGGGAGGAACCAATTTGTGGTTGTCGCTGTATCATCACCCACCACGAAGCACTTTGATTCCATGTTTCTACCGCGCACAACACACTTGAAACCTTGAGTATCACCGTAGAAACTCGTGGATGACGCGTGAACAAACGCACACTGGTCACAGCTGCTTCTCGGATGGTTTGGCACGCAACGTTCAGTCAAGTGTGCGGAAGGTTCACTACCAGGCGAGCACATCTCACACTTTGCCTGCAGTGTCCACTCTCGGCACAACCGAACAGAGGATACACACATTTCAATATGCTTTCGTTCCACACATGCACAAAATTTTAAGATCTTATCGAACATCTCCGACCAAACGAAAAGTGGGATGGCGGGAGAACATAAGTCATACAGGCAGCAACACTGAATTACCCTCGCGTACCATCTCCTGCCCGGCCTCTGCTGCACCCTTCGGTGAGAGAAAGGGACCTTCAACGTGAATTGCGCGTTCGGATTGGCTGAGAAAGTAGCGTATATGCTGTTCTATGCAACTGTGACATTGGGCGTTGTACATCAATACCGATCACGACGTCCCCTGCCTCCTAACGAGGTGCGACACTTTTGTGTGGGGAGACGCCGTGAAATCATTTCAATTTAAACTTTCACCTCGCCTCATCGATACCGGGGCTGCTTCATCTCTTCCCACAAGCCAGCCCTCCCCGCCTCCTATCGAGGCATGACACTATTGTACAGGCGAAACGCCGTAGCTTGTCTGTTATATTTTATTGTCTCATCTCATCACTTGTTGCAGCGCCTATTGATGTAGCTCGACCTACCACCACGCATAATCCACCTAACATGGATCACAGATGCCAGTCGCATATCCTGTCTTGCTAAACCTTCTCGTTTCTTAAAACAGTCCCTTTTGAACCTTCCTCTCCGACAAGTGGTGAGATCTTGATTACCTCACATTCACTTACTCTATGTTCTTCCCCATCATTAGGTGTTAATCGATCCCAGGTGGTACCACTCACTCACTGAGCAACATGAGATGCCGCAAACAACACAAAGCCATATAACCGAGCGAACTACCTGCCTCATTTCAAAACGCAATCAACAAAATAAAACAAGTGTACAAGCCAAAGCAAAAAAAACTTGAACTTCGATACAGGTCTCCACTAAAGTAACAAGCACAATGGAGCAGAAATAATGAACATAAAATGGTATACAACATGGCGGACTCTTATGACCCTAGCCGATCCCCAAGCGCTCAGTGTCTACCTGCATGCAGACCTCTTCCCCGACTCCGAGTCCCGGACCCTCGTTGGATGGTCCGAACTTCCACCTACTCAAATCAGTCACGGACTTGGGCATATGCGAAGCTATCTTGTAAGACCAGCGCTGCGCATGCCTGGGTTCGCTGCGGTGTACATCGAGTGTATTGCAGTTCCCCACCCCGTTCCTATCTAGGCATTCCTCAATCTCATCCACTCACTCTAACGTTCGGTCTACCACCGTGTCGACCAAGACTCCGACAACTGCATCCTCAGAAAACCCAGTCTCATCCAACTCCATATCTGCTGCTCCTACTGGTAATGCCTCATCGTCTCGTGCGACCTTCGAGGTAGAACCCGCAGCTAAACCGTCTGTATCCGCTCCAGCAACCTCGACATCGACAGCATTTGTTTCATTCAGTGGCACCGGCGTTCCAGCGTTCCCCCCAAAGACACACTCGCTCAAAGGCGGAACATCCTCCTCGATCACGAAAATTACATTAACCACTTCCGCACACGGTGAACCGCGACTCATTTTACGGAGCTGTTTCCTCGCGAATATTTACGACTGCAATTGACCTCTGCGCATCGACGCCATGAGGAGGAGTTGCGTCTAGGTTTCCAGATTCAAATTTTGTCACCATCTCCTTGTCTTTGCGAATGCGGCTGTCACCCGTCGACTTCCACTTTCGTCGCCGGTACCGATAGCATTCTCGCCAGAAGTGACCAAACCTGCCACAGTTATAGCACCCGCCGGGATAAGGGAGCTGCTTCGGGAATTCCTGCCAATCCTGTTTCACCTTATTGCGTACTGCCAAGCTCTCCACAAATTTTTCGAGGCGGTCAAGGCGGCTATGCATCTCATGAATATCCGTGTTCTCTTCTGCGCATCGAACGGGTAACGTATGGACCCACGACACCTTCTCATTCTGTTTCTCCTTGACCGCTATGGCACTGGCCTCGTCAAATGTTTTTGGGTCCCGAGAGAGAACAAATCTGCGGACCGGATCTCTCAGGCCTTATAAAAATGCAAGAGTAAATGTTCGGCTAGAATTTTGCGGCGCAGTGAAGCTTTCACCGGATCTTGACTATCGGAGCTCGCCAGGGTGACGGTCCCGAGGATGCGCTAGCGACTTGCAAATGACCTCACCTCTCATCTGCCTTCTGCCTCACGTTTAAAAACCGTTCCGTTTAAAAGATAAGTGGCTCTGTATTGAACCTCTTGAGGGCCAAATATTTGAACTCAGAAAAAGCTCAAGCCGCAGCGACGCCATCATCCCACCACGCAAAATCGTGCGCCGCGCCTACCATCTTGCATTGTGCGATGCAGACCAGCTCACTATCCCGCCATCCACCCAAGCGACCAACCTGCTCAGAAAGTTTCAAGAAGACCCCAAAATTCTGACCCGTATCCCCTCCCGTAAATAACGGAACCATGTCCGCTAACATTAACGCGCTCATTTCTAGTGGGTCGTCTCTGTCGGTCATCTTGGTAGCCTGCTCGTTCATTTTGCCGCCCCTCCTTCCCTAGTACGAGGGTGAAATCTCGCACCGTTGCCCCAGCAGTTATCCCACCGCTGCCACCACTTGAGACGTCCCCCGCTACGCCACCAATTTCCAAAGAGGGAAGACCACTCAACCTTGTCTATCCGGTTCCCTCTTGGCTAAGAGTCTAACCAATTCTCACATACAGAGATTCGTGCTGGGGCCGGGAAGTAAGAGACGCTACGACCTGCTTCTGTTTACTGATTCATTTAATATATTACTAACTAGAAAGATCGTATACCGCGCACATTAACCACTACAAAATTATAACACATGATTTACACACTCGCGACGTGCGACGCAGGATACATAAGGGAAATAGCTTTGACAATACAATGGTGCAACGATACAGAGTAAACGCATGACGACACAAACACGATGATTTTATCAGTTACCGAAACCCGCAATGTCTCAACACGCACCTCCTTCCCGCAAAGCTACCTAAATAAGGTGCATAAAGTCCGTCTCAGGAAAGGTCCATGTTGACGGGGACCTCGAAGCTGGCTGTTCTAGTCGGGGCTCAGGGCTTTTTCCTGGGGTCATTGTCCCATTCGTCAGCGTCTTTATCGTCCTCGTCATCGTCACCTTCGTCATGCCTCTCAGCGGTTTCCATCTTAGCCTTCTCTCGTAACGTTCCATTCACTCGCCTTCTATCCCTAATTTTTCTCATCGTACCGTCCTTGCCCCAGTCATCATCTCATCGCCTCTCATCGATTTTTCTTCGCACCGTTATCTGTCCTTTCCATTCCGTCTTTCTACGATCTCAATCTCAGCGCTCCGTCTCTCTCTGACCCTCTTCGTATCGTCTCGTAGTCCCTTTTTGTAGGAACCAACTCCGCCCTACCGGGGCACCAAACCAATCGCCACATCGACGCGGCATATTTTCTCGTTATTCGGAGTTATCATCTTCGACGGCCGCCCTCGCGGCCCCACGCCAGACAAAACCCTCTCCCAAACAAAGCCGAACAGTAACAATGTACAAACTCAAGCCACAGAGAGAGAGATGGGCTGAGCTGTCCCAGACACTTTAATTAGGGATAACAATGGTCCCGATGCTTCCGGTGACTGATGAGCCGATGTCCAGACCAATCTCAACGTTTCCATGCAGCTCGGTGTTTCCGTGAAATTCCCGTAGCCGCCGTTTCTTCGTCATTCAACGCCGCGGGTGGCCATCCGCGCAGAACGCAGTAATGAGCCCTGGAGCCACGAATGCTGACGAAAGTCAGACGGAGCCCGGCACAGGCGCTGTGGCAGGGTCGAATTCCCCGAATCAACAAAAGGTGCTCTACTGCTCCCCCATGCCAGAAATCTGAAGGGTGCGCGCGGATTACCTCCAACGGAAACTATCACACTGTCTGTAGACGACAAGGCGCCGCCCGGTTCTCGTGTTTTCGCGGGGGGGGGGCCGCGAGAATAGTAGAAAGAATCCTTCCAGGTACTCCACTCCGGAATGCCCATTCGTTACACCAGAGGTTTTCGTTTCCTTTTTTATGCGTGGGTTTAAGAAACGAGCGAAAACACATCTCAAAAGGACAGGGGTTCAGTCCGTGTTTTCGGGGACGTCACATCCTCAAGGGTACGATTAAAGCGTTCTGTCATGCCATTGGTCTGAGGATGGTATGCCGAGGTTTTCCGATGAACAGTGCTACATGCCTTGAGCAGCTCGTCGACGGCTTTCGAGAGAAACACGCGTCCACGTTCCCTTAGTAATTCACGAGGTGCACCATGCTGCAAATGAGATGGTGAAGAAGAAAGGACGCAAAGTCTTTCGCAGTAGTAGCAGCAGCGCAGATGTTTCAGCGCAGTGAGTCAAGTAATCAACGGCGGACAATTATCCACCGGTTGCCTCGAAGAGTGTTAGAAGAGGACCATAAATACCAGCTCTGACGCAGTGGAATTGTCTCTCTGGGCAGGTTACGGGTTGCAAAGGGCCAGCAGGGCTGTGATAAAGGCATCTTGTAGCGTTGACCACGTGGTGCATGAGCAAACGTACTTGCGAACATGCCGATACTTGCCGCGCCAGTAGTATCTTAGACGAAGGCGAGAGTAATCTCGAATATTCAGCGGGGCCACACCTGGGGGTCATCGTGAAAGGTAGCACAGGTCCAAACGAAAATGACGAGGGATGACAAGGAGCCACCCTACGGCCGTCCGTCACCTAATTGTGGCGACACAACAAGCCTTCAGGGACAGCAAAGTGTCTTGCTTGCCGATGAGAGGGCACGTGAAGTCGATTCTGACGAACAGTGAGAGAGGAAGTCGCAGACAAGACTTGATTCAGGGCTCCTTGCGCTGCTCGGAGGCAATGTCGGTGATGCTCAACGATGACGAATCGCAGGTGGCAGTTGGTAAGCAGGCAAGGTCAGGAGGCAGTGGAGAACCGCGTAAGGGAATCGGCGTGAATGTCTGCGTCCTGAGCTCTAAATAACACGGATGTCGTATTCTGAAGGCGGTAAGCCAACGACGCGAGGCGGCCAGTGGTTCTTTCATGGACGCTAGCCAGCATAAGGCGTGGTGATCGGTGAGAGCATTAAAGTGGCGTCCGTAAAGGTAAGTGCGAAATTTTCCTATAGCCCAAATGATAGCCAAGCACTCCTTTTCCGTGACGGAATAGTTGGACTATGCTTTTGTTAGGGTACGGCTGGCATAGGCGACAACGTACTCGTCGCAGCCATTCTTGCGTTTGAGCGAGAATGGCACTGAGGCTGACACCGCTAGCATCCGTGTGAATTTCAGTGGGTGCATTGGGATCGAAGTGGCGGAGAACTTCGCGGAGACGTGAGTAGCCGGCGCAGCGCCGTGAATGCGTCATCGCTGTGGGAATTCCAGCCAGAGAGGTCCGCGCTGCTGGAGAGAAGCTGAGTCAGGGGGACAATTTTGGAGGCAAAATTGCGAATTAAACGCCGAAAATAGGACCACAAGCCTACGAAACTAAGCAGGTCCTTTAGGGTAGTACGATTGCGCTACTCGGCAATGGCACGCAGTTTGGCAGGGTCTAGTGATGTTCCTTTGTTTGAGACAATGTGGCCGAGGAATTGCGAGTTTGCGGGCGCCAAACGACAATTCTCGAAGTTTAGTTGCAACCCGGCTACCGCGAGGCACTGGAGAACTTGTTCCAGACGAGAAAGATGAGTTTCAAAATTTGTCGAGAATACGACTATGTCGTCTAAATAGCAAAAACAGAGGTGCCGGTTAAGTCTCCTTAGGACACTGTCCATCATCCTTTCAAAAGTCGCAGGCGCATTGCAAAGACCGAAGCGCTTTACATTGAATTCATATAAGCCGTCAGGGGTCACAAACGCCGTTTTTGATGGTCTGGTTCGGCCATTGGCACTTGTCAGTATCCAAAGCGCAGATCCAGTGAAGAGAAAAACTCCGCACCTTGAAGGCAATTCAAGGCGTCATCAATGCGTGGCAGGGAATAAACATCGTTGCGTGTGATCTTGTTTAGTCGGCGATATTTCACACAAAACCTGGTGGAGCCATCCTTTTTTTCGCACAAGGACCACTGGCGATGCCCAAGGACTGTGTGAGTGTTGAATAACACGACGTTGCAGCATCTCGTCGACGTGTTGAGTTAGTACGTCACGCTCAGTCCTGCAAGACGCGGTAGGGGCGCTGACGAAGTGGATTATGAGACCGGTGTCCTAGAATAGTGAGCGACAACTGACCGTGCGTCCCAAGGGAGGTTGTCCGTGTCGAAGGAGTGCTCGGAAACGGTCAAGTAGTTGAATGAGCTGACTGCGCTGGTCCTTGTGTAAGGCCCGTGTCTACGCTGCGCAACAGAACGTCTTCGTCAGGTAGTGAGGGCGCGGCGGCAGCTGTGGACAGCGTCCACGGACATCGGCGTAGTATCAGAAGGAACATCGAAAGAAAGATGTCATCATAGGTGTCAAGACGGCCAATACATTTGCCATGCATTAGGTAGCGGGACAAGGGAACGGATTGCACACGTACATCGCACTGGAGCCATCCGACAAGTGTTATGGCGGCAAACAGGACGACAAGGTTCCGGCGACGAGCAGCATTCTTGCGACGGAATAAACAGGGCAGTTGAATCGGAGATGGAGTTGCACAAAAAGATACCGCGGCGACCGAAAAGCAGAGATGACGACGTCGGTGGTGGCGATCACCTTTTTGGGTGAGCAAGAGAGATTATGAATGTCGTGCTGAATGGAAACAAAACGAGTTGAGCACGAGTGCAGTCGACAGCCACATGATCAGCGGAAAGAAAGTTACGTCCCAGCATGAGTTCATGAACTGCATGCGGAAGGACGACAATTCAACAATGTAAAGCACTCCTTGAATTACAACACGAGCAGCGCATGTGGCGTAAGGTTGGACGTGCTGCGAACATCGCTGTGCGTAAAGAAATTTCAACCAGTGGAGTCGTCACTTGTTCAGTTTGCGGCATAACACTTTACTGATTACACAAATAGCGGCACCTGTGTCGACAAGAGCAGTTGTGGCCAAATGGTCCACAAACACGGTAATCTCGTTAGGGGGCGAAAAATGAGGCCTTGGAAATTTCACCGGTGGCGCAGCTCTTGCCTCAGGAACTGCGACTGTTAGTTTTCCTCCTGGAAATGGTTGGAACGGCAAAGCAGGGGGAAGGAGACCAAGGATGAGGTGAAGAAGATCGACGTCGGCAGAAATCTGGTCGACGTGAGCAGGGGTCAGGTGCATCAGGTGCCACATGCGATTCTGATTGCCGAGGTATGTTGCCTGAATGCTGAGCCATCATTAAAAAATAATTCCACGGGGACGACAGTAAGCGCGACATGTCTGTAATACGCAGTTGTAGCAGACCGGCCGGTTATCCCGAGTACTCCAAGAGTTTACAGGTTCTCGAGGTGGTGGAAAGAGCCGATGTACCGGATAAACCGAAACTGGTGACCCGTAGTAGTGTGGTCTGGACTGTATTGAGGGAGCGGTGATTGGACAGGAGGTCGGTGGACGGCTTCTGCATAAGCCAGTGGTGCTGCAACTGATATTGGGGATGCGGGCCGAAGGAAGAGCCTCGGCAACTTGCGTCTGATAGCATGGCGAAGTGAGTGCTCCAGTGATGTGGGAGTCTCTTGATGATGGCCCAAGATGAGAGCTGTCGAGCAACTTCCTCCCGGATGTACCTTTGAATTTGAGGCATTAACATGCTGTAGTCAGGGCGACTGCTTTTGCACTCCAAAGCCGAAATATCCGCTGTTTGCCTATTAGCGCGACGTGTAGTAAATCGCTGCTTGCGCAGCTCATCGAAATTTTGACATAGCTGAATCACGGCCGTGAGGGTCTCTGGGGGTTTGCCACAGGCATATAAAAAGCGTCGTCATCAATGCCTTTCAATATATTCTTCATTCTGTCAGCCTCCGTCATCCTTGCATCAACTCACCTGCAGAGGCTGATCACAACCTCAATGTTGCTCATGAAGCTCTCACCATTTTGCTCTCACCATTTCGCAGGCCAAGTTCAGCGTGAAGCTTGCGCATGGCTGGACGACCGAAAAATGAGGTCATGGTGTCTTTGAAAACCAACCAGGTGGGGATGTCGGCTTGGTGGTTGGTGAACCATAGGTAGGCTAAATCTGTCAGGTAGAAGATGACGTGAGTCAGCTTCGAAGGTTCATCCCATTTGTTAATAGCAGCGAGCACCGTCGTAACTCTGCCAGCCAGTCCTCGACACAATGATCCTTCATGCCGTTGTATACTGCTGGGTCCGCAGATGAAGTACCACCAGGGCACATGACAGGTGGCGGCGCGGGAAGAGGCTGGTGGGGGATCGCCGCGCTCGGTCATGCGGAATGAGATGGTAGCTTACGGTGCGAGCTCCAGGACGTTACCGCAGCACGTTTCCACCAAATGCAACGAGCGAGGTCACGTAAAAGACTGGTTTAACATTAAAAGCGTTAGCCGCAACAAGCTGGTACGGCAGAACCCGGCAAGCACGAGCACACACGGACTTCAGCGTCTTCTTTCACATTGGCACAGAGCTGGCGCCCTATGTCTCCGTTACAATACATACACACAAGCATACATACATTAAAAAATTTTTTACTGAAAGACCAGCGTGATTTCCTAAACGATGTTGAACCGATCAACCAGTCGGCGGCTCCACTCAAGTCGGCCCTCTAAGGTGAAGACACTCCACGACTGCCCGGGCCCTCTCGACCACCAGTAGTCATAGACCCAGGTCAGGAGTCTGTAAGGTCCACCGTCACGAGCTCTTCTCAGATAAATCCACTTCCACATTCGTACCACATTGCTAGATAATTAAGCGAGTGACCTCGTGGCTGAGCAAATATTTTTATTGTTAATCAACAACCAAGACAAATGCTGATTGTTCCACGCATTTCACTTATTTTGCCAATGTTGGTGTTTGTGTAAGCTTTAGTTATTCTTGTAAACATCTTCAGTACATGCGATCAAGCTATCGAAAGAAGACAACTATAAAATTATCAATCTCACTACAAGTTGTTTTTGTTCAAAATATTTAATCTGAGCATTATACACATAAAGTGCAGTGTTACGGGTAGGTACAAATATGGTGCCTAAATAGAAGTCCACGTTTGTGTGCCTTTGGCGGTGTTGTCCCTTTCGTCATGGCTATCGAACGTCTGAATCAAGCCTCCCTGACGTGGTTCCGAAAAAAGAAAACACCGATCATATATGTACAAAGTTAAAAACACAGAAATATTCAGCAGATGGCCATCTGCCAAAGAACAATCTTTTTTTTTTGCAACTGCTGTTGCCAAGAGCAGCAAAATATAAAAAACCCGCTTGTTCAGACATTGTTGACTTGTTTGTGCCGCAAGGTAATCATTCCGGCTTAGCGTGTGCAAACTTCTCAACTCTGTTTCCTTTATAATTTTTTTACTAACAGGGGACGTCTTGAAAGCCTCCGCTCCCTTACCTTCGTTCGGCAGTCGACCGAAACGAAAACATGTTCTGTGCTGGGAGGCTCTACGAGTGAGGATATTGTAATCGTGTTGGTTCATGCAATGTATGCGTGGACATTGGTTTATTCATAGCCGGTGCACTGAACTAGATTTCTCTTTACGGCCCATATTTTTGAGGCTAAAAACACTGATGCGATAATCAGTTTTAGTGCTTACGTGACATATCCACGATATGATATCATGGCACACTGTTGTTGAGGACTCCGGGTAATTGCATTACGTTAACGCTCTCGAATTAATATTACCAATTCACGCGGTTGCTTGGTTGATGTAAACTCTAAATTTCCTTGAATTCATTGCGCTCAAGTATAGTTGGGCTTAACGTGACATGATGGCTGTAACGTAGGAGTACATATGTAATGTTTTTTAAAAAAAATAAGGGGACCTTAAGAATTCGTTTGTAGGGTTTGAACGTCATAGCGACATCTTTGCTTGCTTGCTTTTTTGAACCTCTCCTGTGGCTCTTACCCACTAAGGGGAACCGGGGAAGAAGCGGGTGGTCAATGTGAGTGAACAATTTAGCATTAGGCAGAGTAAAGAAAGATGATTACTGTGTTTCAACAAGACGGCGTATTTTTTGGCACGAAGTCAGAAAGAGGAAAGAATACAAATAATAGTATTTCTTGAATAACTTAGTCATAGTCATAATACATAATTTTTCAGTAGGTTACGTCAGTGCTGTGTAATCGCGAAATACTAAATTGAAGTTTATATGTAAAATTTGAGAGCTGATCAATCACTGAGCAAGGTTATCTTTTTGTTCCACATAGGAATTCGCAGAAGGCCCCACAGACATTCCCTTCACTAAATTTTATTGAATACAAAATATCCAGTGTTATAAGTGAAATTTGTGGTTTTTCCAATAGGATTTAGAAAATTTTTCATTTGTGATACGGCGTCATGTTAGAAGAAAATAGTCGACAATTTTGGGTTTGTTACAGCTAGTGCACAGAGCGCATGGCACAAGACCAGACTTGTTTAGGTGTAAATTGAGAGGTTGTACACAGCATCGTAAATTTGTTACGGAGACTCAAAATTACGCGTGGGACACCAACAATTACTTAATGCGACGTCTAGGAAAAAAATCAGCATTCGGTATTGTAATCTTTGATGAGTTCTTGAGAACGGAAAGTTTTCTTAACCTCGCTGCTGTTACATACATGTAAGGGGCCTGACTGGTACAATCGGACCATCAAGGAATGCTCGCGCCAGTGAATCAACCATCTCATTTATAGTTATACCACGGGGACCTGGCAACCATATCAATCGCAGTAGATGAATGTTTGCTGATATCGATTATGCAAATGTATCTAGCACTGCTGATGCCAACGACGATGATAAAAATGAACACGCAGATAACGAGTCCATCACTATCACAGCTGTCGAATGAGTTGGAGAAAGTCTTCGACGAGCTAGTATAACAGCCTTGAATCCGCTTCAAATATGGGTGTATATTCGTGAGGCATAATAAAAATACCAGGATATTGAGAGCGAAAAATTACCCACACCCACTTTCTTGTCTCTCATAAATGCATCCGTTAAAATTAGAATATTAGTACCTGCTGGGGACAGTTGTTCTTCTAATACGTTAATCAAAAACTTAGAGGGAAAATGTTTACCATTCGTTGGAAAGATATCAAGTACTATTTGCACATGACCAATGTGTTTGTCTGATGGTATGATTTCGAATATATTGTTACGGAAATGTAGTAAAGGAAGACGAAGGGCAGAAGGGCTGGCAGGTGTGCGAGTATGGAAATCAGCCATTGTGACTCTTGCCTGCGGTTTTCCTCTACTAACGCACCTTGTACAGAAGTCACCATCCCCGTAACATATAGGTGAGAGGTGCTGGGTAATCATCAAGCAATGGAGCTCTGAAGCAGACGTCGCATCGCTAGTCCAGCCTGGGGAATGCTGAGCACTCCGTGTTGATGTCAACGTCTTCGATGAACACGGTGTCACAACCATACATTTTCACGCTACTTAGGGATCCTGGTGCATTCTGTGGCGCCGATGGCGTCGACGTTGACGATAGGTCGGCCATGTTAGAATGGGTGAGTGTGCTGAACAGATATGATCTCACACGTCATTTGGCTAATGTGCTGTCTTTGAAATTGCCGGCCAATGTATGGTCTGAAAACGACGAGGAAATCGCAAGCTGGGACCAATGAAAAGAAAAGATTCGAGATCTCGTACCGCATAGCTTATCAGAAGTTCGGTTTATTTGGGTCCCCGGGCATGCTGGAATTGGACTAAATGAAATTGCTGATTCGCTCGCTTCGGCATCTTTAAATTTCCCGGTGGTGCTAGTAGCTCCACAGTTTCCTTTTATTACTGTCGAACGATTCAAACGCCTGTTAATCTTAAAAATCAACGAAACGTCGCTTCTACAATCTGAAGAATTTCGGCACTTGCAATTCACATGGAACACCACAAAATGCCTTTCCCGTCAATGTGAGGTGACCCTCACAAGCTTTCGCTGTAGAGTTCCCCTGCTAAATTTTTATCTCAACAAATCAGGATTTTCATTAACTAACCTATGTGTAGTTTGCAATGAACCGGAAACAATAGATCACTTTCTTCTCACATGCCGCCGCTTCGCCTCACTGCGCCGAATAATTCTCGAAAGAACGATTGGTATGCTCGGATTGCAAGTCAATACATCCACCCTATTGTCGTTTGGATCCAGTCAGTTGGGTGTGGGCCGCAGTGCTATTCTGTCAGCGCTACATAAATTCATTCAGGAAACCGGAAGGATACACTGCTAGTGGTACTGCCAGATATATCAATTCTTTCTCCCTCTTCCTCATTCTTGTAATTTGTTTTATATATTCTGGTTTATCGCATTCTTCTGAAATTTTTCACGTTTTTTCAAAGGAAGATTATTATTGTTCCTATAATTTCTCTTTATTTTTTAGCAAGCGTTGTAAAAAATGATCTATTATGAGGTACAGTGTGGCCAATCCCCCATGTGGGTATGAGCCAAGATCTCCTAGGAGACAAGACAAGACAAGATGCGAGAGGTGTTTGACAAAACCGCCAGTCGTCAGATCACCGCCAAAAAGCAATTGGCCTGCCGTGCCCTATCCCCAATGGAATCATACCTTACATACATTCAAGACGTGCTGGCCCTCTGCCGAAAGGCCGAAAGTGGCACGACAGAAGGTGGCAAGGTCAGGACCTCGTCAAGCTCTTGAGCTTTTAGTCCTGTACTCAACCTTATCTAAAGAAAATAAAATGATTGATTGATTGATTGATTGATGTCCTGAAATGGATTGCCGACGACGAGTTCAATCTCCTGATGTGCAAAGGCTCTTCCACCGTGTGTGCAATCATCAAAGTGTGTCGTAAGTTCGAGCAAGTGAAAAGGCCCCGCATTCTGCAAACATTCGCCCGACTTCCAAACACCGCTGCAACATCGACTTGCGAGGATTAGTCCACACCACAACATCCATCGCTGCCGGGAGACCTTACACGCATTGTTCGTCGCGAACTGGAAGGAATGGCGCCCTCAGCGTTCTGTTCGCACAGCACCCATTCCACTCCTGTTACTGTTCCTCTTGTTCAAGCCACCGTGCGCCAGGAGCTTAAAAACATCGGAGTACATTGCGTGAGCCATGTCACACTCCCAGAGTCAGCGAACGCCCTTTCGCAATGTCTTCCTCCAACCGACGGTTTTCTCCACGTACTCGCAACGCGACTGAGTGGCGAACTGCAGATTACCGCCCTATACGTTTCAACTACCACCGCATTAGACATATTGCTCAATACTGCCGAAACACATGGTCTTGGCCCCCTCGTGACACGACCAATATGTCCCGTTTCGATGGAACCAACCCCACCTTTCCACCTGCCCATGAGTCCAATGCCGTTGACCAATCTCGGAACTTTAGGTACAGCCGCTCGCCTTCACCACGTAGCCACCAGTTTCGTTTACCCGAAATAATCGCCCATCAACCCGTTTGCCACAGCCGCGACGCTTCTCATCCCCCATGGCTTCCAGCCGCACCCTCTCGGAAAACTGAGAAATGCAGCTCCCGGAGCTGGTTGGTGTTGCATTGAATACTTCCACAGGAAATACTCTCCCGTGCTCACCAGACAAAATGTAATAGACGTCGAAGTACACGGCGTACTTGTAAAATCACTTGTCGACACCGCCGCAAGCATTTCGGTCATGAGTTCAAGCCTACGCGCACGTTTAAGGAAAGTTCTGACACTCAGCGGCTGCACAAATACTTTGTGTGGCTGATAACGGCCCAATGATGGCTCTCGGTCTGTGCACTGCCTGCTTAAGTGTAAATGACCACACTACTTCTGTCATTTTAGTCTTGATTGTCCACTGCGCTTATGACGTTATCTTAGGCCTAAACTTGTCGGATCATTCTCGCCTTATCCATTGTGCCACCGGCGTCCTTCAGCTAAAGCTGCCTTACATAGTCACTGAACCCCAGACTGTCCCGCCGCGCCTGTGCTCTCTTCAAGATGCGCGCCTGTAACCTCAGGATGCCTACTACGTTGTTTCGACAGCACAGCCACTGGTTACCGATGGTCAATACATCCTCCTTCCTCTCGCTAACGTCCTTTTGAGCTGCAGCATCACCAGTCCCCATACGCTTGTGACTGTCACTGACAACTGTACCTCGCTACCACTTCTCAATTTTATTTTATGCCATCAAGTGCTTCCTCGTCGCATGTTCTAGGCCAATATATCTAATGTTGGACTGCCTGCTCGGTGCTACATACTTCTCGTCTATTGATCTTTGGTCCGGCTACTGGCAGATTTCTGTCGATGAAATGGACCGTGAGAAGACGGTCTTCATTACACCGGAAGGTTTATACCAGTTTAAGGTCATGCCTTTTGAACTATATAACGCCCCTGCGACATTCGAAGAATGATGGACTCTCTTCTGCTCGGTTATAAGTGGGCTGCTTGTCTCTGTTACCTAGACTACGTGATAGTCTTTGAAGTCCCCTCTGTTTTAATTGAAGTCTCCACTGATCCAATTTAGGTTCCCTTTGAGCCACTTTATTGTGCGGAACTCAACCTTATTGGGCTTTTCTATCACCGACACTGGAAAATAAATAGATCGCCTTCTCCACAGATTATGCGACCTGTTACGTGGTAACAAAGGTCCTGCCAATCAGTTGCGTCACCGAAATCGCGGATTTTTTAGGGGCAAAGCTCCTTATAGCGGCACCCGTTTGTCCCTAGTAGCCGTTGTAGTATGTAACAAGTATAACATTTTGACCTCTAAGGTGGTGCCGGTGAGAGATTTCTTCTGTGCGTTGTTGAACAATAAAAAAACATTGGCAGCATATCCACGGAAGGAATGATGGAGAGTGCGGCGAAGCATTCGTCCGTCCATTCGTTCTTGCTTCCGTCCATCAATGCGTCCGTATGCGTGACCGTTCATGCGTCCATCCGCCCGTCCGAGCGTGCGTCTGTTCGC
Organism: Rhipicephalus microplus; assembly: GCF_013339725.1. NCBI lineage: Eukaryota > Metazoa > Arthropoda > Arachnida > Ixodida > Ixodidae > Rhipicephalus > Rhipicephalus microplus. The sequence continues at coordinate 8,325 of NW_023612058.1, read as the reverse complement.
GCGTCCGCCCCTGCGTTCGTCCATGCATCCGCCCCAGCGTCCGTTCATGCGTCCATCCATGCATCTGTCTGTGTGTCCGTTCATCCATCTATTCCACACTTCAAGTACCACCATATCGCATCTTTTCATCATATATTCCGCATATAGAAGTACCGCCATCCTGCGGACAATCCAAGGACTAAACGAGAGGTGGCACACGCACTTTCTTACGGCTTGCGCTTCGGGTCTACTTCGCACCTTTAACCACCTCGAGTTCATGGTATATACTACTTCACTGTAGTCATGGCACTGCGGCCCAACGCTTGCTAAACATTTCTAAAACGAAGGAAGTTACGCCCAGCGAGTATAACGTACCAACCTTTCCCGTCAGATAGTGCTCAATGTACATGCCAATGGCTACTAATGGGAAATGAAGGACAGGAGAATTCGGCTTTTACTTGCTTACGGCTTGAACTTCGTATCTACTTCCCACATTTAACCACCTCGAGTTTATTCATAGTATATACTAGTTCATTGTATTCATGGCATTTCGGCTCAACGCTCGCTAAACCTTTCTAAAACGAAGGAGGTTACGCCCAGCGAGTATAACGTAGCAACCCTTTCTTGTCAGATAGTGCTCAATGTACATGCCAATGGCTGCTAATGGAGACCACAGCATGCGCGTTAACTAAAAGCCAAATGCTCCTGTCTCTCATTCCCCATTAACAGCGATCGGTATGTACATTGAGCACTATTTTTTATTGTTCAACAACGCACAGAAGAAATTTCTCACCGGCACCACCTTGGAGGTCAAAATGTTATACTTGTCACATACTACAACGGCTGCGAGGGACGAACAAGTGACGCCATAAGGAGTTTCACCCCTAAAAATAGTGCTCAGAAGTGTAACACAGCAAGGGGGTGATGAAGAGAGCAACCAAACGGAGGCGGATAGATAGATAGATACTAACTAGGACGCACAATTTACAGTATATCTGCCTGTCTGTGTCTGTGTCTGTTCTCTGATTTGGTCACCTAATTATAATATGGCGAAGTAACCCCTTCGAAAGCGACCAGCCACATTTTTCTCGTTTTTCTGTTCACACGTTCTGACACTGGCATTAAAAAAAACAAATACGCATATTTTGCACAGCATCAGTACGAGTTCATTAGGTGTGTGAGTTTATGTCTATAATGCATATATACCTAAATATGAAGATCGCAGCGCTTAATATGCAGCGCTGGCAATGACAAAGAATGTGTTTTTCAATGCTTAACTATAACTAGATTAACTTTTAGGTAGCAGAATAGCGCATTTGTTTTCAGACGCCATTATAAACTGTGCGCTGTGGAGAAGCTGGTGCACACGCCACACCACCGAAAGCAGCTGCCGTCCACCTGAAATCTATCAAGTGACCATCGTGCGCTCTGTAGCTCATTAGCTACAAACTGGTGCATTTATTTGCTTTGGATTCATGTTCTGAAGCTCCGACAGCAAACTATTTGCGTGAATTCGGAGCCGTTTTCGAAAAGCATGCTGAAATAGTCATAGCTGTAGGCTTAGTGGGGTGCTTCATTAATTTAGGAAGAGCTTTTGTTTATCTGAGTTCCTGCGTAGCTTCCATAGATGGCCTCAGTTGAGTAAGAGCCAGTGGCGTTGCATGTTATTTAGCACTACGCTACGCCTTTGCGCTTTGAGTTACGAGACATGCTGAATACGCTTTTGCACTTCTGTGGCACCGTCCTGAAAACAGGTGTTTTGTTCCCTCTTTACCGGGCTTTGACACGCCAGGCATGTCGACTGGCGATCTGTGACATACTTCGTCGATCGGCGACAACCTTAAGAGAGTCGCCAGCAAAAACAGAGGGTGACATCACCGCGTAACTATGGTTGCTAACCAGGCACGTTGCCGGACATATGTACCCTTAAAAAAATGGAGTGATGTTCTCTCCATTTAGGCAGAAACGACGACGTCCCAAACGTTGGTCTTTAAATGGAGAAACGTTGCTCCTTTTGCCATGGAGAAACGTGTTTCTGCCAATGAGAATCAAGATGGCTGACCCCGGTTTAGCGAAGCGAGTAGGTTTGGTGAATGCATCGATTCTCGACTAGAAGAAGTACAGGGCTATGGCAATCGCAAACAAAAACGGTCCCGCTGAGCTTGATATCGAAGAAAATGATTAAGAGAGCAAGCAGACAAACCTGGGGCGATGAAAACATCGTCAAACAGAACGGCGGAGCTGGTAGGTTTCCTTCGGCCAGCGAGACGACGTTTACTTTGAAAGAGACGGATACAACGGCGTTCTCCCCTGGTAAGTGCCTGCTACGCTTTCTGTATTTATTTCTCGCAGATTCTCATAGTGTAGCGACGTTAACCGCGCAATTACGGGGCCGCAGGCCACGAGATGTGCCCCCAAACCATAGACTCGATTGCAGCGATACCATTCCAGCTCAGCAGTGCAGTTTTGATAGATAGATGGTCAATGTTATATGAGTAGCTGGAGGTGTAAAACGTCAAAGCCGTGAAGTAGGCGGTAGCTGGCGCCATGTGAAGGGACTGAACGATACTGAAAAAAAAAGTTGCCTCGCACCCGACGGTGTTCTTTCGTGAGCGATGGCTGTGGCTCTTGGCATCGCAGCAGCTGGATTACTTGAATGGACAAACTAGTGCTACAGTGCACGAATTTTCTATAACATTATAGCATGATGTGCCTATATACTTCTCGCCTTCAGATGTGTCTCTTGGTTTACCTCGAGTGCCAACTTGTGGTCATTATTAGTGCCACAATTGTGTTAGCGTGTGACTGTGGTGGTTACTATTACTCTGGATTTGAAATACTCGTTTCACAAATGTGAGTCAGAGTGTTAGTACTTACTTTCTGTGTACAGCTGTTACTATAAATGCATTTTTTGTTGAGTTTCACACGACAAATGAGAATCATGTGGACGCGACAGGCATACTGCTCGCGTGTATGATACCGTCCTAACTCTCAGACCTCGCCTTGGCAATTCAAAACACATGCGACTAAGAATTTGGTTTATTTGACAGAAGTCATTAGTATACTTTTCAAAAAAGTGTAGTTATGATGATGTTTAAAATGTTTCTGATGATTGTGACCCAGTCTGGCAAATGAATGCTCAGTGAAACTTTGCAGCCCATTTCTCTTTGTGCTTTCACCTGCCGTGGTCATAGCCTCATTGGATGTCGTGTTAGTATGCTGAAGGGTGCAGGTTCGACTCCCGGCCGTGGTGGCCGTGTTTTGATGGGGGGGTATATGCGAAGAACACCCATGTGCTTATGCTTGAATTCATGGCAAAAAAACTTCATTGGGCGGAATTCACAGGGCAAACCCCCAATGGCGTGCCTGATAATCGTATGGTGGTAGCGGCACGTATAACTCCAGCAATTATATTTGATCGTGCTTTCACACATGGACTGTGCAGTTGTCTCACGTTTCTTAGAGCGTTGAAAAATTAGGTATCACGTTTCGTAGATTGTTGAAAAATTAACTGCGACGCTTTTTTTACGCGCCCCGTTGAGTTGATTGGTGCCATTGGTACCGTGCAAAACTACAAACGCGTATTTTTACCAATTATGTCGACACCAAAAAATGCATTATTTGTGTACAGTCTGGAGTAATCGATAAAGCAAGACTGTTAAGGCGAGCAGAGCTCCTTGTATTCGTGACAAATTGGTAGTAGGAAACAACAGAGACACACACGGAAGTGTGGGGAGCATCGTGCGCGTGCCAGGCGATGAAAATCAATGCTTTTACTCGACACCAATAAAACAAAAGTAGAAACGTCACTCCTGCATTGCTTGCATCAATCGTAAGTAAATGTAATCGCACGCGACTGGCCGCAGCTGGCTAGGCTCGGCGTGTGCATGTGCACGTGCAAGACCCCCGTGGTTGAAGAGAATTACTGAAGGGGAAACGTTGTTCCTTTGGTCCTTCCCGTGAGAAGGCGCGACGGGAGAGTTGCCCCAAAGGAAGAAAGTCAGAGCGCCGAAGGAGAAATAGTGCCCATTCATCATTCTCGCTCCCCTTTTTTAGAGTGTGCACTACTCTGCTCTCGTAATAAGCATATAGATTCATCTGATGCTGCCACCTACCAGTGGGCTTGTGTTCTAGTAAAACTTCGTTTCTTCAAATCACTGCTAGTTGGCGTCCACACCTGAAGCAGCGTAGGGTTTCTAGATGCAGTGCCTCCCGCTACCGCCTTGGAGGGTGCAGACATTGAAGAAAGAAAAATATAGGAGAGACCATGACGCCGTATTTGTGAAGCCGCCGCATTGCAAACTCCACACTACCTACTAGTGGAGAAGCAGATTAACACTTCGAGATTTCCGGCGAGCAACCGCCGCAGCGACCTCGCAAGCGGTGTTCTCTGCCGGTAAAGAGTCAATCCACGAGTGCTGCTTCTTTTCGTGCTTTTTTAGAAAAACTATGAGATGCCCAGCTGTAGTGTATACTCGGTGCCAATCGCGTGCACCGCCGGATGTACCTGGTGGCACTTTTCACGTATGTTCGCTTCACTGTTGATGGCATTTGCATGCGGAGCCCTCAGCTGTACACTCCGTTGGTTCTTACTCTTTGTGTCAACTGAGAACACACGCGAACTTTCGTTTTTAGTGTTGTAGGCATCGTGTCGCGTCTTTAGAAGTTGTGTCGTTCATATGGAAGGACATTAAACTTTTTAGTTACTGGACTAAGTGTGTATGCATTTTATGGTGTGCACTGGCTGCGTGTTAGTTGTGTGCGCACTAGAAATACACACTTTACGCACACGATCACGTATACAATACGGCTGTGTCTTCTTATCGAAGTGAAGTACGTCAAGTACTAGGCTGGCATTGCACGGAATAGCTACGAAGCAAGCTCTCGTAATAGTGCACTGCCACACTGACACTACATACGAGCAAAAAAACTGCTAATCGGTTCGTAGATCAGGAATCTAGCTAAGAGGGTGAGAGAGAAAAAAGCCCTTGCGTTGACCAGAACGCGTAAGACACTGATTGATATCTGGGGTTTAACGTCCCAAAACCACCATATGATTATAGAGACGCCGTAGTAGAGGGCTCCGGAAATTTAGACCACCTGGGGTTCTTTAACGTGCACCCAAATCTGAGCACACGGGCCTACAACATTTCCGCCTCCATCGGAAATGCAGCCGCCGAAGCCGGGATTCGATCCCACGACCTGCGCGTCAGCAGCCGAGTACCTTAGCCACTAGACCACCACGGCGGGGCGACGCGTAAGACACTGCCGGGTGAGTTCGAATACGATGTTGAAGGAACTTAATGATTTTCATTACAACACGTACAAGTGCTTTCTGTACTGTTGCACAAAACCACTCCACGAGGTTTTTCAGCGCGCCGTGCTCGGCCCTGCCCTGCACGGACAGTCTGGCAAAGTGTGCTCGCAACATTTTACTGCATGCAAGTCGTACAATACGCGTTAAGTTAACGACAGGACTATTGAAGCGAAACAGCGCTAAGAGCACGCCGTGCATGTCCTGGCTGTTTTGTTTGCCCCATACCGGTTTTTTTGCCCCATACATTTGACGTGTCTTCTGCCGCACTTCTCGCAGTGCATTGGGATACGATATGGCCTCTCCTTAGTTTTTCCTTCCTCCATGGGTGAAGACAACCACTTCGCCTGTTACGCAGTCCGTCATTACGATGTCTTCCCCACAAGCCGCGTATACAGCAACGATGGCTAGCCAACGAGTGTTCCCCGGCTGCCTACAAAGTTTGTTGCGTCAAAAAGTGTGGTACTGACATAACATCAGGTAAGTACAAAGATTTCGCATCGCGAGCGTGAATGAAGGTCTTAGATTTCTAGTGTCTAGTCTTAATTTTGAAGTGACATTAGCAGCTGGAGTGTCTCGCAGCAGAAAAAAACTGTCGACTCCAGCCGCGATAACACCTTCATTTAGCGTCTTGTTGGACTTGTCGGTAAATATTTATATAGTTAAAGATGTGAAACACACGCACATAAGTCACATTATCTTTCAATATATCTGTGTGTTGTGTTGCTTCCACAAAAGTGAAAAAATGGTTTGCCATTTGCCAGCTGACTGAAAAAAAAGAATAAAAATACGTGCTGCCATGAGAAAAATCGCAAGATACCCATGCAGTGAATGATAATGTGTGGGGAGAAGCACCCTTCCGTGCTTCCATCCATGCGTCCGTCTATAATTCCATCCGTACGTCTGTTTATGCGTCCGTCCGTGAGTCCGTTCGTCCATACGTACGTCCAACTATGCGCCCATCCGTCCAGCATATCCACGTAGTGGAGCATAGCACGAACGGACGAATGCTTTGCCCCGCTGTGCATCACTCATGAAGACTTGAGTGAAGCGTATGTCCATCCTTGCTTCCGTCCGTCCATCCGTGCGTCTGCCTTTCCGTCCGTCTGGGTGTCACTCACACGAGCACCACATGCTGAGTGAGTCATACAACTAGGTGGTTACGAACCGGTCACAGACAAACCGCCCTTAAAACTGTGTTTCCGTGCCATATTTTAACATATTGTTTTTGAATTATTCATTAGCTACCTTATTTACAGATCACACCCTGCAACGCAGATTATATAGTATTTTATTTTATTTTCATCTCTTTTACCTTACTGCAAACAGAACATTGAAAAAAAATTTTGAGAATATATCGCACTATTTGGTGATCTACATGTGGCTTTTAGGGAAAAAAATCATGGCTAGCACGCAGACATTGACTCTCAAATCAGGCTTAGCGTGTTTCTATAGGAATATATTGTAAATTACCAACGTTTTAAAGAGTTCAATATTATTGTTAAAATAAAGACCACATGGCTTCACAACATTGAGAAAGCAAATTGCATTTACCAAACGGCAATTTCAGATACCACATCTTTATTTGGACGACACTTTAGTATAATTCAAAAACAAGTGCTATACCTAACTGCAAGTTGCACTTTACGTGAAAGAACGGTAGTAGCGACACTCGCGCGCAGATCCCTGTTGTGCGCCCTTGCCGATGCACTTATACTTCTTGTGTGTCGTGTTCCTGCTGTCCTTTATGCACAGTACATATACAATGCCGAGAATCGGCCAAGTATTGTGCCATTTTTTTCATCGTTTCTGCGCTCTATAATCGCTGCGTACCAGTTAGTTAATAGTCTCTATCAAATGATCAGTGAAAATTCAAAAGCAAAGCAGGAAGGGGAAGATGGAAGCTTGTGATAAGCAATAGAAAACAGCGGGTGGGTGCTGGATTCAGTGTTTGGAAAAGCGAATTTGTGGCTTTTAAGGCTGCATGTGATTTCGTCAAATCTTGTGTGTGTTAAGTCCTGTGTGTAAAACGTAAAAAAAGAAAATGGCAACACCTAAAAGGGAAGGGTCTGAACAAGTTCCATTTCTTACCTCTGCGACTATCACAGGCGCTTCGTAAAATATTTTGTCCGCATTTCCGAGCCCCTCATAAACCTTACCAGGAACAAAGTAAAGTTCAAGTGGGAAAAGAAGGAGGCGAAGGCATTCCAGGAACTGAAACGACGCCTACAGATGGCTCTGCTATTCGCCCATTTCGACGAACTCGCAGAGACAGAAATACACACTGACGTGAGCAGTGTAAAACTCAGCAATATCTAAGGCCATAGTCAATTATTCAGCAACATAAAAGGGGCACTTGCCAACATCTTGGCTACGTCGAAGTTTCACCACAACCTCAACAGCAGGCTCTTCGAAGTCGTAAGTGACCATTTTACCTTTTGTTGGCTAGCTACCTTGGAGGACCTTTCAGGTCGCTTCGCACATCGTAGGCTGAGAATTTCAGGCTATAACATTACCGTCATTTAGGATTGCGGCAGAAAACACTTCGATGCCGACTGCTTTTTGTGCCCACCTCGGCCCACCTCTGCCTGGTGATCCGGATGACGACTGACGGATCTTTCTTGGGAATGACAACAGCTGAGGACTTCGCTAAACGACAGCAAGCCAACACGGAACTCAGAGTTTTAATAGACTACCTTGAGGGTATAGCCACCGTTGTTCAGATATATTCAAGCGGACACTTGCGTCGTTTTTGCTGCAAAACGGGCTTCTCCAAAAGAACAACTTCTCCTCATTTCAAGCTAAGTACTTTTTGTGGTGTCTTAAGCGCTGTGTATTGAACATTTCCAGACCCTGCACGACGATCCGACAGCAGAACATCTAGTTGCTTCCCACGCGGTCATGAGGACACAGGAAAGGTACTACTGGCCAAGCTTTAACCTTAACGTCACTTGCTACATGAGGACATGCCGAGACTGTCAGCGACGGGAGACACGGCCCACGAGACCAGCAGGCTTCCTACAGCCCATTGG